>JAPKID020006858.1:0-10480 GCA_026931265.2 Tropidonophis doriae | reverse complement strand
ATCAACCAATGCGACCAATGCCGTTTCAGTGCTGTGACCGGTGCGGAAGCCGGACTGGCGCGGATCTAGATAGATTACTTCATCCAAGTGTCGAGAGAATTGCCGAAGCACCACACTCTCTACAACCTTCATTACAAAATGAAGGTTGGAGACGGGACGATAGTTATCTAAAATAGCTGGGTCCAGGGAGGGCTTCTTGAGGAGGGGGCGCACCACCGCCTCTTTCAGGACGGTAGGAACCACCCCCTCACTCAAAGAAGCGTTAGTAATTCCCTGGAGCCAGCCTCGTGTCACCTCCCAGGTAGCCAGTACTAACCAGGAGGGGCACGGGTCCAATAAACATGTTGATTGACTGATCTATGATCAGTGGTTATTTTGGAACAGACTTAAACCTATGATAGAACTACACTATTGTGTGCAAAATGTTCCATGTTCATTCCTGGAATCTCCCTTAACAGGATAAGATATGACTCATTATCTGCAAAATCAGTGGCAATCTGTGCAGGCAGCTATAAGCTGGTAATATAATATAATTAAGTTTTTTGTATTGTAGAGCAGGGGTGCCCAATCCCTGGGCTGCAACCACTACCGGGCCATGGCCTGTTTGAAATTGGGCTGCACAAACAACCTCCATTCACTTGAGCAGAGGGCTTACACACCTGCTGCTCACATCAGTGGAACCGTGCACTCACATCTGTGCCTGCCACTCACATTCCCCCACCCCGCGTTGCTGGGCCAAGGTGAAAAGGTTGGAGACCACTGTCGTAAAGTCTTCCCAAGTACATCAAACTAAAATCCTTGACCTATGTAATGAATACCTGTTTATCATTCACATATTTAATCATTAATATGATTGAAATTATCTGTCCTTGACTTCTGGAAGGTTTCCATTTATCATTTTTTCTGTTAGTTAATATGCAGTATTGATTTTATTGGTTTTATTTTTATTTGTTTTGTCTTGACAATCTTGTAGCTTAAATTTTTTTCCCAATACACAAATAAGTACCAAGATGTTATGTTTCATTTTATTTTTGACATAGACATTGCTCTCTGCCCCAGGTTTTAGTTTACAAACTAAAACTCAAGAGTATTTAATGAAAATGGCAATACTTAAAATTATTAATTTTTTCAGAGATAAAAAACAAACAAAAACAAAAATAAATAAAAGTAAATACAATAAAAAGAAGTGCAAAGAAATAGATATATAAAAAAGTTACTGCCCTTCTCTCCAAACAAATATAAATAATTTCAATAACTTAACACTTAACAAAGTATAAAGTTAAATTATATGTTTCCTTATAACCTGTATTTATCATTAATAAATTATTTAATTCTTATACCTGGCTTGTTGCGTGGTTCATTATCTCAGGAAGAAATTTTATACTAATAATGGAATATATTGCTTTGTTAAAAGTTAATCCTAAAAAAACTTTATTTAAGGATGTTTTATGTTCTCCAATAAAATAGCAGTGAAATACCAGAAACAATATATAGTCTTGCCTCAACTACAAAATATCATGTCTTGCAGCTCTTCTTTATTATCTGCCTATTATTAGGAAGCATGAAATAGACCTGGGGAAGAAATTACATAGATTTCATTTTCTTAGTTCTCTTTATGAAATTGTCTATAAACTTTATATGGACATTAATTTTATTATATATACCAAGCTTGGGGAACTTACAAAATAAATTTGATTTCTAAAATGTGCATACCAGTATGTAAGTTTAAAATATATGTAGCTCAGGGATCATGCAAATCTAATGAATATACATTGATTATGGGGGGAAAATATTACTGCATTCCAATATGATTTTAAAATTATATGGTTATTTGGCAGAAAACCCAGACAGCAGGTGATTAATTTTTATTATATTCTTCTTCACTATCCAATAATATGTTTAGGTTAAAATCGAAATGTCTTAAACACTTAAAATGACATTACAGCTTAGTGACCACTCTTAAATTAATTAGTTTGATTAACATTTTTATTTGACTTTATTGAGATGACAATTAATTACAAAAACCAAATCACAGCTTAACGTATAAAACGTGATCATGACCAATTTCTAGCCCTTAGAGTTCATAATAATTTTAGTAAATCTCAGGAAATGAGACAGGATTATATGAATTTCTGAGTTCCCAATTTTGTAGTTATGCCATATCTCATAGAGAAATTTGGGTGAAATTGGAGAAGATGATACCCAGTGCATCTGAGGTTTCCATTTAACAGATAACTGCCATTTTATTTTTCGTTAAAATATTTAGAACGCTGTATCCTAACAAATTCTCATTTCAAAGCATTTTTTGAAGTAAAAGCTATAGTATTTGCACTTCTTAGTCTCAAAATCTGCCTTATCTTAGCTCAAATATAGAAGTAGAATAGAATAATAGAATTGGAAGGGAACTTGTCCAACCCCCTGCTCAAGCATTGAATCATTTCAGACAAATGGCTGCCCAATTTGGCTTTGGTTATGTTTTTGCCATAAACTTGCAAGCTAGACTGAAGCAGATAAATAGATATGATACAAAACATTAACTGTAGAAAAGCTAAGAAGCCACCACAAATGAATACCAAGGATTGATGTGTCACTTATTTGTTGGGGTTGTATGCACAAAGCCATAGCATAACAAATAACATGCAAAATGCAATTTAAAATAAAAGCAATAACATGTTGGTGGCTGTGTAGGACTAGGTATATATAAAATAGCCATAGTAAATAACAAAGATTAAAAAAAAACCTAATCCTAGCAATTAAAGCAATTAAAATGCACCATAACATTCAGATTAATTACCTATCTACTTAATGTTATTACATACTATGAATATGATGTTCCATTAATATTAGTATAACAACACTTCAACAGCACTTCAGTAGCTACATACAAAATGCCATTAGGCTTTCATAGGCTCTCTGGAACAGCTCATCCTTAACTTTTCTGGAGAGCACCACACTTGAAGCTAACCTGTTATTTTAAGAAGGTTGATCTATAATGAATGAGTGAAAAGCATTGTTAACTAACTTCATAAAAATGTAAGTATGTTAAGACATTTTTTCCATTAAGATTGCATAGAAAAGGTTGATTCTGATTGAAGAAGGCAACCTTGAAGGTATTTTGCTAAGGCCTTATAGGTGGAAACCAGCACTCTGAATTTCACTTAAAAGCCTGTTGGCAACCAATGCAGAGCAGTCAATATTTCTCATCAAGCAAGCTTTTCCATTTGAATCAATTGTAGCTTCTAATGGTCTTCAAGGTCATACTGCAGTAATCTAAGACTGTTACCATAAGGGCTTGAGTTACTATTGGGTTTCATGTTTCAGAAAAGAGAATAACCAGTGCCCAGACAGAGCTTCCAGGCTACATCTCCCAATTGCCTATCTGGCAGTTACTGCAAGTCCAGAAGGACTCCCAAGTCACACACCTACTTCCTGGTGATAATACCTCTTTCCTCAAGAGACATCACCAAAGCTAATTAGGAATTTGCTTGGTTTCAACTTCGATTGTTTCATCCCATCTAGTTCCTACCAATTTCCTGTCACTGGGACAGATCACCAGGTCAGACAAAGTAGAGGGTTTTGTGTTTTTGTGCTTTCAATGGTGACTCTTAGTAGCTGCCTAGACAAGTTTCCTGCAGTTTTCTTGGCAATATTTCAGAAGTGATTGGTCATTGTCTTCTATCTGAGGCTGAAAGAGTAACTGGCCCAAAATCACTCAGGGATTTGTGCTTAAGGCAGGACTAGCACTCATGGCATCCTAGTTTCTAATCTTTTGCCTTAATCACTACACCAATAACCAATCCAACTTATGACCTCCCACAGTAGCGTCATGTAGATATTAAACAGGGAGATGACAGTACATCACACAAGGGGAAATCTATGTGGCTGTTCTTTTCTCTGCTTATCATCACTGAGTGAAAGCACCCACTAAAGAAAGAACAGAGCCATTGTAAATCATTGCTCCAATGCCCAATGCTGGCAGGTGGCAAAAATGATACAATTTTCAGTAATATCAATGCCACTGAAAATCCAGAAGGAATAGAACAAGAACACTACTTTCATTTAAATCGCAACAAAGATTGGTCCTTAGGGTAGCCAGTGCCATTTCCACTCTATGGTGAGTCCTAACTAAAAAGCATCTAGCTAATCTTCTTCTACCATGGTGCTTTGTAGACCAGGGGTCTCCAACCGTGTCAACTTTAAGCCTGGCGGACTTCAACTCCCAGAATACTGGAGCTGAAGTCCACCAGGCTTAAACTTGCTAAGGTTAGATACCCCTGTTGTAGACTATGTTCCCACCATCTTTCAATGACTTTTCCCCAAAAGATAATGTTGTAAACTGGTTTTTAATTATCCAAATTGGCTGCATCCAACAAGGGATTCTAAAGGGAGGGACAAGTCACAACTTTCTTCAGGCTACAAGCACCATCATGTTCCCTCCTATCCACTATAGGATCCAAATTAGGCACAGATATAGTCATGAATGGCAGACTGTATCATACATAGTGTCGTAGCCATTTTATCAGATCCTGCAAGCCAAAAAGAGTCCCAGCTAATGCCACAATGATATCTCAGCCTTTGTAGAGTGTAAGGAAGAAGAAAGGACCTCAAAATCATAACAAAACTGTTGGTCAATAGCCCATCACCACAATAAAGGAGGAAAATGAAAAGCTTTTGCCTCTCCTCCAACCACAGGGTAGAGCTGAATAGGGGTTTGTACCAGTGGTGGGATTTAGCTAGTTCGCATCACTTCAGGACAACCAGTTATTAACTTTCTGAGCAGTTTGGTGAATTGGTTCTTGGAAGAAATCATTAGGGCAGAGAACCGGTTGTTAAATTATTTGAATCCCATCACTGGCTTGTACCCATGTTCAGTCAGGCTTGGGTTTTGTGTTCCTTCATCCTTGCTATTGTATTCGGTGCTTCATCTCCAAGAAACCAAAGAAAATTGGGGTGCGGTTAAAAAACACTGAGGTTCACTCATCAGCCCTGGTTATTTTCTGTTGCAAGTAGTTCACTGCTGAATGAAATTATCAAAACTGCAGAGGAAACACACACACACCCAATGCTTTGCTAGAAGTTATTCAGATCCATAAATCACCTGGATCAATTTTACTTCTAATTATATAAGCCACCATGTGTATGCATAAAATACGAAGCCATTTTAATTTGGGGAAGGAAGCAAAACTAAGGGGGTGGGAATAGCCCATACTTGGGAGGCTGGAGTTTCTTTCCCTGTCCATATAAATTGATTTAAAGTGAACAAGCAGGTGTAGTACACAAAGTATATGGTTAAGATGCTCCAAAATGGTTCAAGAAAAGATAAAAATGCCACATTTGTTTTGTTTTCTTCTCAGACATAAATGAATGTGAGACTGGCAACCCCTGCGCCCAACAGTGCTACAATATAGTTGGTTCTTTCTTATGCCAATGCAATCAAGGCTTTGAGTTAAGCCCAGATAGAATCAGCTGTGATGGTGAGTAGCTGTTCAACTTGATGAAGTTCTGAAACTACAGGGATGGGAAGGAACCTTTTGAGTAGAACAGTGTTTCTCAACCTTGGCAATTTTAAGTCCTCTGGACTTGAACTCCCACAATCCCCCAGCCAGCACAGCTGGATGGGGGATTCTGAGAGTTTAAGTCCACAGGACTTAAAGTCACCAACGTTGAGAAACACTGGAATAGAATGTGTTCACTGTTCTTAATATGCAAAGAAAGCATATTGTAGGTTCATTTCTTCTCCTTCCTAATCAGAAGCTTAATGCCTTTAGCAGTAATAATATCACCTATCACACAAGCAAACATAAGCATACCGGAGTCTTATAGAACCTAATTTGTTCATGCTATGATTTTAGTGACCATGGAAAATAAATACTAAACTGGAAACTCTACACATGTTGAAATTACAGTTTCCAGAATTCCCAGGAATTCCCATTTGAGAATTCTCAGAAATATAATCTCGGCACCTCTTGGAGTTTTCCCACTTGTTATCTCCTAGGGAAGAATAATTCTTCCATGGCAAAGAAATTATAACATGAGCAAAATGGGTTAGAGGTAAGTAGAAAAAAGACCACTGCTTCACTTTGATTTTCCCATTATCGTGCTGGGCTCCCACAATACTGTATGTCAAAAAATAGACAATCCATATTATGTCTTAAAATATTGTGTCAACCAGACTAATATATTAGGCTCACATTCTTTGGCAAACTTTCGCAATTTAAAAAAAAAAGATTTTAGAAGGCTGATTCTTTCACTAAAATCTTGATCTTTGAAACCTCTTTTTGCTTTCTACTTGGTAGTAGTGATTCTATTCCTGTTCATGCACCTCATTCTTGCAGGCAGATAAAATTTTCCTCCAAAAACTGTCAGAAAGTAGAAAGGAAGAAAGAGCCATTTGTATTTTGCAGCCCAAGTAACGAAGATAATAGGCAAGGAACAAGTTCAGTGTAAAAAGCAGATGCTGAACCTTTAATAATTGGCTTAGAAAATGCCTCTGTTTTGCAGATGTTGATGAATGTAGAGCTTCTAACTTCCTGTGCCAATATCAATGTGTCAATGAGCCAGGAAGATTCTCCTGCGCGTGTCCAGATGGCTACCAGCTGATCAGAGGAAGAAACTGTCAAGGTAAATTCACATATCCGCAAAAGTAATGATAATATTAACACTATCTTTTTTAAAAATCAAATCATACAAGTGATAAATCCCTGCTTAACATAAAATGTTATCTCTATAATATAAAATAAAAGTCACCTAACAGATGCCTGGTTTAAACCAAGCCTGGCAACACAGACCATTAATCTCCCACAGTATACAGCATATTGAAAATCTTATTTGTTTTTTGTCTGAGATTGCAAAAATCAAGGATAGGAAGCAGAAAGGAGGCATCAAGTATAGTATGACTTTAGTTGGGGAATCCCACTTAAAAGTAAATAAAACATAGATGATGTAAATATAGATGTAAATAAAAATAACTATAAGAAGGCTTTCATTTCTGAGATAAACTATAGTAGGTGAAGAATGAGGCAATCCTTAGATCTCTGAGGTCTGTTTTCTTTTTATATGTACTTCATGATCCACATATGTGCAAAAGAGGGGCTAACAAGGTAGTTTGCAGACTGCATCAAATAATTAAGCTCTAACTACTAAGGTAGTTTGCAGATTCAAAGATGCTTTTCAAAAGGCAACTGGATTTTCTTGGTTTTTTTCCTTGAAAACATTTCGCTTCTCATGCAAGAAGTTTCTTCAGTCCTGACTAAATGGTGGGGAATGAAAAGAAAAAGTAAACAAAACAAAGTCCAGTTGCCTTTGGAAAAGCAATTTTGAGACAACTGTGACCTGGATGTTTGAGAATTTCCACAGCCATTTGCAGATTCAAGTTTACGAAAAACTTCAGGCTCAAAGATTGCAAATAGCAGAATTGTAGAACTTTTTTACTTTTTTCCCTAATATAGATATAAATGAATGTGAAACACGCAATGAATGTCGAGAAGATGAGTTGTGTTCTAATTATCATGGTGGCTATCGCTGTTACCCAAGAAATCCTTGTCAGGAGCCTTACGTGCTTGCATCTGAAAAGTAAGAGAAGCTATCAACAGAGCTTCAAACTGAACACCAGTTTGCAATGGATGTTTTTCAATCATTGTGCTTTCTTTTACAGTCGCTGTATTTGTCCAGTGTCAAATCCTCTTTGTCGGGAACTGCCATATTCCATTGTTCATAAATATATGAGCATCCATTCAGAGAGGACTGTGCCATCCGATATCTTCCAAATTCAGGCAACCACAATTATCCCTAATACAATTAACACCTTCCGGATTAAATCTGGAAATGACAATGGAGATTTCTTTCTTAGAGTAAGTATTCCACATGTTCTTCTGAAGTTCTTTAATGCTGATGAAGATGAAACTCAGCAAATATAATACATGCAAAGTTAAAGAAGTTAGAATCAACAGCTTCGTTATGAAGAACTCTTTTGTCCCATTGTGTCATCTGATCAGTACTGAAGATGTAATTCATGTTTTATGTTCTTCCTATTTTTTTACACAAAATAACTCTATTGTCAGATCTCAAAAATTAAAACACAAGGTGATTCATTAAAGGAGATTTCTTTATTGTTCCACACATATAGACAAATCTTGTGAAACTGAAACAGACTGCAACCTACATCAAACATTTAGACCCGGAATTATTAAGAAGGGGCTGTTTTCACCCTGTTTCTATTACATAAACTACCTGAACTAGGTTGTCTCTTACTCCTCTGGAGTGCTCTCCCTCCCTCCTGGGAATCCAGACTACATTCCATCTCATCTGTGCTGGGCTGATCCAGAGTTTCCCAGTGAACTTCCATGGCTGAGGGATGATTGGAATCTGCCCTTGGTGGTCCTAACTTTAACACCTTAACCATTACAATACATTGGATATACTGTATCTCTGTGTGTGAATATCTATATATAGGCGTATATACACTCTGACAATGATTTGGAAGAAATGCTTCCAATCTCATGCAAGCATAACACATCTGTTATTAATGAAAGAAATCATATTTTAGAGTCATTAAAATGACCTAAAGCAGTGGTCTTTCACAATGAAGCCTGGAAAAGGGATGTGATTGCTTTAATTAATAGGAGAAAGTTGCACTCACACTTGTGTGAGGTCTGAAATATATTTTCTAAATCATTTTCACATAAGCACGTATCGTTGGAAATTATTTGTGGATGCATTAGCTGTACATGAACATTTTTTTCCTTCTTTCTTTCAGCAAACAAGTTCAGTGAGTGCAATGCTTGTTTTGGTCAAGCCATTAACAGGTCCACGAGAGCATATTATCGACCTGGAGCTATTGACGGTCAACAACATGAACTATCGGTCAAGTTCAGTACTGAGGTTAACTCTTATTGTGGGACCTTACTCTTTTTAATCACTGAAATTAAGTAATTGGCAAGCACCCAGAGCAACCAAAGAAGCTTTCTTTTGAATGAAGCACTTATGATTTTATTTATAGATTTTACATGGTGTTTTTTAAAAGAAAAAAACTTTATTAAGGAAATCAGTAGTTGTAATCATGCTATTACACAATATAACCTGGATGTTGTCACCTTTGTTGAGAAACTGCACCTCTATCATACTTACAATAACTTGTTCTCATTGCCATCCTATAGCATAGCAGCTCTTTTCTGAAAAAAAATGCATGGAGGGAGTGAGTCAAATTACATTCTTACTCAGCTCCTGCTTTGCTATGGTTACTAGAAGTTGTAATCAACTTCAATGTGGGGGTCTAAGCAAGTAGAATTTTCAATTTCATAGAAACATCTTACTTCTGTCACATACATACTCATTCATACATTCAGCAATCATAGCTCAGTTGTGGGGTTAGACCGTAAATATAGTTTATGTAATTTCAGAAAAAGCCTTCATACATTTTCAAAATAACTTGGAAACTAACTTTATTTTCAGTGTGATATTCAGGGCATATGTGCAAGTATTTAACCCAATACTACAATAGTACCACTTTTATCCAGTGAAATAGTGAGTATCATAATCCAGTATGCCAATCCTTTGCTTGCAATAGCTCCATTTATTTCAACCGAGGAAAATCAATTCACATGTGTATTTTTTTCTCTTTAAGAGGATGAAATAAGCCAGCTGTTAAGAAAAAGGGTTTCATGTGTTCTTGATGAAGTGGTCCAGACCAAAAGGGGCCATTTTATTATTCATTGACAGTAAACTCAATAGGACCTTGACAGGAACTACATCCACATAGAGGGAAGTAAACACTGGAATACCCCAGGTAAGCAGTGGGGTACCCTAAGGTTTTAGGTCCAGTACCCTTCAATAACTTTATAAATGATCAAGACTAGGGAATTGAAGGGGAACTCATCAAATTTTCAGAGAACACTAGGTTGACAGGAATGGCCAAGACTACAAAAGACAAGTTCAAGATCCAAGAAGTTTTGACAGAATCCAAAAGATTTTGACTTAAATACTGGGCCCTCTCCAACCAAGTGAAATTCAACATAGCTAAAGGTAAGGTTTTACACTTAGGTAAAAAAAAACACAATTGTAGAGCAGAGGTGGTATTCAGTGGGTTCCGACCAGTTCTGGAGAACCGGTAGCGGAAATTTTGAGCAGTTCAGAGAACCAGTAAATACCACCTCTGACTGGCCCTGCCCCCATCTATTCTCTGCCTACCAAGTCCCAGCTGATCAGAAGGAAATGGGGATTTTGCAGTAACCTTCCCCTGGAGTGGGGAGGGAAAGGAGATTTTACAGTATCCTTTCCCTGCCACATCCACAGAACTGGTAGTAAAAATAATTGAATGCCACCACTGCTCTATAGGTATAGCCTAGCTGAAATTTGGACTTAATGCCAGTAACTGCAAGAGAGATTTTATTTTATTTTATTTTTATTTTTTTTCGATTTATTAACCGCCCCCTCTCCCCGAGGGGACTCGGGGCGGTGCACAGGATATTAAAAACATACAAGC
>JAPKID020006857.1:0-10481 GCA_026931265.2 Tropidonophis doriae | reverse complement strand
ATTGTTGCTTGTTGTTTGTATGCCGCCCTGGGTCCTTTCCAGGAGAAGGGCGGGATATAAATCAAATAAATAAATAAATAATAAATAAATGTCTCCTGAGAGATTTCACAGAGAGGTCCCTCACTCTTTTCTCCTCTGCTTCAGCACAGCCTAGCTCTCATCCAGCAACTAAGGATGAAGGGTTCACCTGCCTTTCCACAAGGCCTTTCAGGAGACACTGCAAATCAAAACAAAGTGCTGTGAATCTTGGTACTCTTTGTATTTGTTCCCCCTCCTCTCTCTCTCACGTGCTCCCCCTCCCTGGGAACAGTTCAGGGGGAGAGGAAGGGCAATCAAGGGAACGCTGGCAAGACATTTCTGAGGAAAGGGCAAAGTCAATTCGCTGCCAAAGCCCAGGTGTGCTGCTGACTTGGAAGGAGCAGCTTATATATTTTCATGCTGTGTCTCCTGAGAGGCAGGAAAGCTCCTCATCCTTAGCTGTGCAGATTCTCCCTCCCTTTGTTCCTCTGCTTCAGTCCAGCCTAGCTATCCATCACCCTCTGAGAAGGAAGCTCAGATTCCAAGCGGTTGGGATAATCAGAACAAATCTAAAACAAACAGACCCTTCCTTCTGCACTGGGTTCCCATAAGCAAGCCCAGGGAACAGCTGATGAGTTGGCAGCCCTCAAGCAACCACTCTCTCTTTCCCTCCTCCTCCTTCCTTCTGAGATGACGGATGAAAAGCCCAGTTGTTTCCAGGCACCCATCATCTGTCTTGGCTTGCTGATGGTGTGACAGAGCTGGAGGACGAAGTTGGATAGTGGGAGCCGAACACAGACACTTCCCCACCCTGCCACCTGCCTTGCTTTGCAGCAGTGGCACTAGCAACAGGTGGAGGCAGAGGCACAGGGGGATGGGGAAGGCATGCAATTTGCCCCACCAGCCATGTGGCTGCCTTCCCCATCATAGCCACAGGCGTGGAAAGACTGACAGATTGAGCAGATGTCCGCACAGCATGTCCAGAAGGCTGGATGGTGTAGCTCCCTCACCCCCCATGCCTCTGCAGGTTCCTGCTGTTAGGCAAGTGGTGGAGTAGGGATGGTGCCATGCCACAGGCCCCATTATTCAACCTTGTCCTCCAGCTCCGCCGTACACTCTGCAAACAAAGACAGATGGTGGGATGGATTGCATGTCTACACACACACACACCCATTGCACCTCCATCTCATTTATTTATAAATAAATGAGTTTGATGTAATGATTAAATCAATAGACTAGAAAAACAGGAGACTTGTGAGTTCTAGTCCCACTTTAGGCACAAAGACTTAGATATCCTTGGGCCAGTCACTTTTTGTTAGTGCTAATGAGGAGGCAATGGCAAATCACTTATGAAAAACTATGCCAAAAAACCTGCAGACTAGCATTTGTGCACTCACACACAATTATACACATACAGAGTCATGTATATGAATTGGCAACCAACAATTCCAAGCAAAATAATACCAGATAAAACAATTTATTAAAAAGAAATGTAATATAATCAATAACATAAAATAGAATAGCTGCAGAGAACATTCACAATGATTCACATTCAGATCAGTTATGAAATAGGCTCATCCCTATTGAAAAGCCAGAGGATTTTTTTATTTCCTTCTGTCATTGCTGTTATTCCCTCTTTCAGATTTTTATTAATTTATCAAAAAAAAATTATAAAAATTTATAAAAATATAAAACACAAAGAAAAATTAAAAAAATAGCGCATTAGGAAAAAGAGAAGAAGTAAAAGTACAGGGGAAATGGGGGGGGAAAGCATTGATTGCTAACTCATATTAGCATGTTAAAATAAGATAATAACATATAGCCTAACTTTTTATTTTTACATAATAATATATATTAACTTTTTCTATATTGATAAACTTATTTAATCAGCAAAACCCAAAGTTCAAAGCCAGATCTTTAGTGCTTTGCTAAAGGCCAGCAGTCTTAATCTAAGTATAGGTAAGCTTGTTGGAAAGGAATTGCCATAATTCAGAAACACAACAGAGATTTCTCTCTTGATTCACTATTCAAGTAGCAATTATATTTGTTAGCTAATTTTAGGCTCTGCACTCAATAAGTTTATAGCAGCCTCTGTCCATTATTTCATAATGGGTGTAGTGCCGGGTCCCCTGGCTCATTCTGTGAATTGAAACCTTGATATTCTAATAGCAGATGTCTCTGCAGGTGAACCTACAATGTCTTGGAAACAAGTATTCTTTAGATTCCCATTTTCTATACCAAGGGTAGGCAAATTTCTGAGGGAGGTGACCATAACCTGGTGCCCCAATCAGTCAGATTTCCACAGGTGATGTTACTGAAAGGATACTATCATCATAGAAATAGCAATGCTAATATTGTGCTACTTGCAATAAGTAGCAACTGATTTTTAGCAGTGCAACCTTGTGAAGATAATTGTTGAGTCCTCGTGGCTGAATTCAAATCTAACCGCCGCCGCGTCTGATTGGCTAAGACGCGGCCGGCTTAGATAGTGGATTCAGCTGGCCTGGCTTCCGGCCAGGAAAGTATTTAAAGAGCTGTTTTGCGCGGGCTGTTCGAATTGCATTCCCTTCACTAGCTGAAGTCACTTCTTAATAAAATGAGCTGAACGAGAAACCTGTGTCGAACCTCCTTGTCTCGAGCTACAACAGAAGTTAGGAAATCTCAGGAAATTTATAGCTCTTTGTGTGTGTGGGTGGGTGGGTTTGCAGTCTAGCACTGCTTTCACTTTCCCTGAGTCCATTTCTATCCCCTCACTGGAAATACGATAACCAAGGTAATCCTGTGAGGTCTTATGGAACTCACACTTTAGTTTAGCATAGAGTTTGGCAGCTAGAAGTTTTTCCAGGATGTGCCACACCAGCTTTACTTGTTCTTCTAGGGTCTCAGAAAAGATGAGAATATGATCAATGTAAATAAGCACCCCTTTGTACATGGGCTCATGCAGCACCTCATTAATAAACTGCATGAAGACTGCGGGGGCCCCATGTAGCTCAAATAGCATGACTTTGAACTGGAAACTACCAAGGAGGCAGTTAGAGGCAGTCTTCCATTCATCTTCCTCCCTGATGCATATGTGGTACTACATCTCTCTTAAATTCAGTTTGGTGAACACTGCCTTTAGCCAAATGGTTCAACATGTCCTTCATGAGGGGGAGGGGGAGGTGTTTTTATGCCTCAGATCCACCCCCCTCTTTCTTCTCTTTGAAGAGCAAGCGGGCTGCTACTTCTGAATTGGCTGGCTGGATAAAGCCCCACTTCAAATTGGCATCGATTTATTTCCTTAATTTTGCCATCGCTTTAGGAGCCATTGAGTACATTTTAGTCTTCAGTACTTTTGCCCCAGGCACAAACTCTTTTGCACAGTTATTAAACATTTAATGTTATTTACAGTATCACTGGTATTTGTGGCTCATTTTTGATAGTTGCATCCATGCTGTTTTCTTGGCAGTGTTACAGAAGTAATTTTTTAGTCTTCAGTAGCCTTTTTAGATTTCCCTGGGCCTGACATATTAACATTTTTTTTTCCTAATCAGTACAAAAGAGTTGGTTTCCAAGCTAAGGTGAGGTGAGTTTGCTGCTGCGAACTGCTGGAGCAGATTTAAATATGCACTATATTAAATTAAATCAGATTATGGGAGCAGAATGAAAGTTCTGACATATATTGCATAGTTGAATCACTTCTCGAGAGCTGAATTAGGGGCAACCCACTAAAAGCAAGAGAGAGTTGTATCATTTGTTACATACATTGTGTAAAGCTGATGTAGTTGTATTAAAAAAATCTCTCCCGATTTTTTGCAAAAGAATTATCTTTTTTTCCTAATGAATAGCAAAAAACCCAGCATTTTTCAGAACTAAAATGTTTCATTGGTTATTTTTAATAAATTTTTAAAGCAAATATGAACATTTTTGTTGATCTTGCATTTAATCTTCATCTTCCACTCATGGATAAAAACCTTTGCTTTCTAACTATCCTTTTTCAGAGTTTTCTTTCCTCTGCTATAGCAGCTGTTGCTGATACTGATTTACTGCAAACCTATGAGAAAAGAAAACAGGTGTGGGTCATATTTTCTCTGAGAAATTAAGTGAGCATATGACAGATAACTGGAAACTCAGATAATGATTGGTCTGTAGATCTTTTAGCCACATTATAGGCGGCAGTTCCAAAGAGTAACAGTGATGTCTAAGCAAAAATAAAATAACTAAAATGGGCTTCTCTCTGGCTACATCAGAATTTGTTGTTTCCTTTCTTGTATAATTCATTTACTCATCCATATGTTAAAGTATTAACGTAGAAATTTTTCACCAATTATTGTGGACTATTGCATTTACTTTTGTGGCTTAATTTTTACTGTTCTTCATAATTTCGAAGCATATTTTAAAATTAAGTGGCATAACCTTTAATTTTGTTTCATATTAATTATTCAATGAACTGCTTGCATATATCATCTAGACATAAACTGTAGCTTGTTGATCAAGTTTCCTTTTTTATTATTATATACAGATTGTTTCTCAGAGAAAACTCTCAAAATCTTTATTAAAGCATGGCAACACAGCAGGGAAATCTTCCATAACGGTAGGTCTATCTGTAGTAATGTTTTCATCTTGAGTGGGAAAAAGTAATTCATATTTAGCTTTGTCCATCTTTGCTGAATTTAAAATGTAAATCCTTTGTTGGCACACTATTTTCCAAAACCTGACAATAATAAAACATAGCATGTGTTTAAAAATATTTGTTAACTTATTAAATGTATGATCTGCTCTTCACAAAATATACCCACATTTGACTAGTTTAGAGGCAGAAAAGCAAATTATTAGCTTTATATACTGAAAACTTCAATTGTTATTCAAAATATCCAGACAGCACTAGGAGAGGAGTGTCAAACTCTATCTCATTGAAGGCTGCATCAGGATTTTATCTGGGAGGGCTGGGGATGTGTATGGCTGGGGATGGGCATGGCCATGGTGGGCGTTTGACACAGACTCAAGATGCATTTTTTCCCTTTCTTTTCTTTCTTTCCACAGTTCTTTACTATAATCATTTTCCTATCTCTTCCACCAAATATTACTGGAAAACATTTATTACTTATTCTTCATACTCCACTAAACTTTTTATTTCTAAATCTGGACCCCATTATTTCATAGTAAAGAGCTTTTATAGGCAGAAAAGCTATTTATACTATTGTATTTAAATTATTCAACTAATAATAAAAAATGCAATGGCATAAATAACATGATAATACAAGATCTAACAGCAGAGGTAAATTTCTAGATAGTAAATAGAAATGGCTGTCAATTATAGATTGTTGATTGCAGATTATGTGCAATATGTAAAGTCTGGCATTACATTGTAGTATTAACATAGGATGTTTGTTTTCTATCCAGATCAGGCACTTACTTGAGGCCACATAATTGTAATCCAGTCCAATCCAGCACACTGCTGACCAAAAACTGGCTGTGTGGAGGCCCCATACGACCTATTTTGGCTAGCAGAGGCACCATGGGCTGGTGCTTTGATATTGATAGGCTGGCCCTGTGGGTCAGATTTAAACACCTCATGGGCTGGATTTGGCCCAATGGCCTTGGTTTGACACCCATGCACTAGGATATATATTCCTTCAATTTCAAATCAGCAATTGTTAGCCTTAAGTATAGAACAACTGCATAATGTTTGCTGTTCTCTTAACCCAAACTATTTTCCTTTTAAAATCTAATTTTATCTCACCACGTGTAATTCATTATGAAACTTTTACTTCTCAGTCTTATTTTTACAACTTTGAAATCTGAAAAACACCACTGAAATATATACTTTTAAATTAAATGTTACTGGGAATATCTCAGGGAACTATTTTCATTAGTTTCCCATTACATGAACAATGGATTAACCAATAATATAATATTATTATGCAGTCATAAATACAACATTTTAACTTGGAATGGGATCTAAAATTGTTGTGAGGGATCTATAATCTAATTAAGTGAGCCCCATGACAGGAAATATAAACAGAATTAGCTTGTGTCACCTCACCAGTAAGCCTGGAACAGCAGTTTTGTTTAGGACTAATCAAATGTCCAGCAATATTTGTCTAAAAAATACAATGAAAATATTTGAGATCAGAAACCAACCTTGACCAAACTGATGTCCTCAGCGGGTATGCCCACCAGTGGTGGTGGTGGGCAGTGATCAACATTTGGAGATAGAAAATACAGCATCACAATCCCAAGTCCCTACCCCCTTATTCCATGAAGAGAAGGGATGGAATTATTTTAAAAGCCTGCCCTGCCATGTTGTCAATATTGACTCGTCTGAGCAGACCCTGCAAAATGCCCTTATGTTTTGGAAAATATGTTTAACAATCAAACAGACATGGTTTGTTGTTATGCTAACGGTAGAGGATTAAGTTAGCATATTAGAAGATTCCTGATTGACAAAGGCTTCCATTAACTTTAAGAAAATAAAAGCATGTCCACACTGTAAGTGGCAACAGATTTAATTTTATTTCTAAGTAGATTTTAATCACACAAGTACACTTCACACACCTTAAAGATGCATTGTCAGCTTCAAAGTGCCAAAATGAACAGACAAATATATTTTGTATTGTCATAACTCTCATTGAGTTGGTATTCTGCGCAATTCAATTCTTTTTTTATCCAGACAGGAAAAAAACCAAAATGCAAGAGATTATGTGAGTTACATACAACATTGAAATAGACTACTTTTTACATATAAATTACCATTTGCAAAATAGTAAATAATATCAAATTTGTCTTTCCAAACATCTGAGCAGACTGTCTTTGATGACAGAATTACAAATACTGAGTGTAAAATTCCAATTTGTAATCAGGTAATGTCATCGTTCTATTTTCCAAACATTTTATTGTCCCAGAATGCATGGAAAATAGAAAGAAGTGTCAATTGTTCATCTCATCAAGCTACATTTATAAAATTTACCCAATGTGGAAGCTATTTCATGCATTTAGAAAAACATAAGTACCATCATGAGTATGGCCTGCAGATATGTTTCTGCTCAGTTTATATAGTTCTTTCGCTCTCATTGCATGTTAGGGCATGTACAGAACAAGGACACAACAATTTAAGCACATCACTTCAAATCACAAACACACAGAAGATACTTTATTGGCCAAACTTCAATCTCAAAGCCATTTTATCTGGTTCCTAGTGGCCCTCGTGTTTTATTTGATGAAGATGAACAAGTCTCCCTGTTCCTTTTTTGCAGTAAACAAATTTTTTTAGATAAATGAATATTGGGAGTGAAATCACACTTGCATATTATAACTCTCCATAGGTATTATGTGTAATACCTTAACATCTTTCTATAAAAGTCTGTCTTTTAACACTCAGAGGTTTAGAGAAGCTCCACGGTTGTGCTTGAATAAGAGGACAAGTCTATTTAGTTTTCATTTTTAAATGAAAATGAACTTTTTTCAGATAAGTATGCAAATTGAAATATTCTAAACGTTCAGATTATTCTGGATGTTGGGTGGCAACAATGCAGCAATACATAATACACAATATGTACAATATGCAAATAGTACTGATATTATAGTATAATATATACAATAAAATGTATATGTATTAATTGTGATTCATATCAAATATTATATACATAATAAAATATTTCAAATAACGGGTATCAACATATAAAATAATGTTATATATCAAATGTTTAGAAATATGTGCATGCTTCTGACTTCCAGTCATGCTCTGGAGATCATAGCCTGCAAGAATGCAGAAATTGAATGTTTGTTAATTATATTGACATTTGTGTTCCATTCCAGATAATGAAGTTATCACATTATGGGCCTCATTAATCTTTTTGTTCTCCCTGCATGCACATCATTAGATTGTGTTGCCTGAGATTTTATTCCTCTTCCTTGCCTTCCATTAAAATGTAACTTGTCTTTTCACATAGGTAATCGCTGAAGAATTATCCGGCAATGATGACTATGTTGAGCTTTCCTTTAGTGCAAGAAAATTAGATGACAAGGTAAGGCAACTGTTTTATATTAACTTTACTGAATGAAAGAGAAGTGCAGATAAATGTGATTTAATGAGATATCCTCCCCTGCAGATATTTTTGTAGTGCTAATGTTATTAAACATATTGGAGAGTGTCAGATTAATTCTCATGATGAGGCTTTCGTCAAATTCCATAGTAACGAGGGAGTAAAATTCCCAATGGAATGCAATTAGGAAAAAGACAATTTAATTATGTGATGACCTTATCTATTTAAAATGCCAACAATCTCAGCAGTTGGCTTCTTCCAACTTATCACAGACAATAACATTCAAAGTTGACATCTTGCAATATAAACTTGGATAAACTTTTGAGCCTGAATTATTTATTGAGCATGCTCCCTCTCACCCCGAAAGATTTTTCCAGCTAATTTATCAAGTATCCAAAAACTTGATGCTTTTTATATATTCCTGCCAAAGTATTTTGACCATTTAACCAGAGAAGATAATCATTCATTAAGAAAAAATTACTTATTTTAGAGATAATAGTTAGTTTTATTTATTTTATTTATGTTTTAATTTAAAACACTGCTCTGTTTTTATTCTAAAATATTTATTCCTTACCTTATTTCTGACTATTTCTTTGCATCTCTCATAATAAAGGTTACAAAACCTAAGATGTAGTCAAACAAGCAGATATAAATAACATTCTATACCTTAAATCTAAATAAATGAAAAAATATGTCATATGTTACACCCACCTTTGACAAAATGGTAGATTAGTTGTTCTTCATCTTCTTCTTGTTCCTAGCATATTCCCGCAAGGTCTGCTTTTCAGATCGTTGAACGGAACTTTGCATGGTCAACTGCATCTCTAGGACACAGGCCCGTGACTTACATATCTTTATCACTAGTGTTTAGTCATCTCTGTTTTGGGCGCCCATCAGGTCACCGGCCATTGACTTCTAGTTGGTAGGCAGTCTTGACAATGATGGAAGGTGCTGCTCTCAGGACATGTCCATACCAGTGGAGCCAGCCTCTCTCATCTTCTCAATAATTGGTGCCACAAATGTTGTCAAATGTTGTCATTTGTGATGTGGTGAAGAAGGGAGATGCCTGATATCCAATGGAACATTCGTATTTCCAAGGCATGGACATAGCTTTCAGTCCCTATAGTTGCTGCTGTCAACTCATAAAGTTGCCATGGTGAGAAAAGGGGACGGGCACATTCCATGCATATCTTTGGCTAGAATTAGATCTCAGATTACAACAGCAGGCTTGTGAGGCATGCATCTTGTTGGTGAATGTGATTTATGGCACAGACTGAGGGGAGGGAGGAAACAGGACTAAAGTTCAGCCATAATAAAAATGAGATCAGATCTGAATGCAATGAGGTATTGCCGAAATGGTATTCCTAATAAAAGACTGGATTTCTTTTGAAACTAGGCTTGAGGCTCATGAATTAATTAGGGCATCTTTTGGAAACCTGACAAATAGTCGTATCTCCTTTTAAAATCTATCAGGATTACCAGGTCTCCTGAATCCTGAACACTCCAATCACTCCCTGATATCTGGGGTGCCTGGAGAGAAACTCAGGAAACCATGGCAGAGGGCCAGCTATCCGAAGAGAGCCTGGTTGCAGCTGGAGTGCACCTTTACCTCAGATATCAAAGCTAAGATGCCTGCTCCAGAAACTGAAACAAGAGGATATGAGTATTTGTGGAAGTTAACCCCTAAAGCAGCTAAAGTTGAGCTCCCCCACCCCAATGCCCAGAAAAGGGGAAGGGCCTGAGTGAGCTGGGAAGAGTGGAGTGGATGCTGAACTGGAACCAAGCTGGTTCTCAAAACTCCTGATGGAGCCCCTGGAGTTCCATAGAGCAATGGAGGGAGGAATTTGACTGGGCCACCCTCCATGAAGAGGGGGCATTATGCAGGCCAAAAGAGAGGGGAGTAGCAACGGATCCTTTTGAGGTGATAAGAAGGTGACGGAAATGCAGCCCCTCTTCTCCACCCATCAAAAGGAGGCTGAAACTAGTGCCTCTCCCATGCAGCAGGCAGTCTGCCCAGGCAGACAACCCCCCCATCCTTCCAAATTAGAGCTGAGGAATATAGCCAGACATATCAAGCACAAGCATACAGAGGCTGACAGGAGGAGCGAGGAGCAGTACTGAATGAACCACCCCAGTTCAGGGGAAAGTTTGATAGGAACTCAGATCAGTTAGCTCTATTTCTTGACACAGCTGAGCTCCACCTAGAATGCTATGGACACCTCTACTCATCCCCCAGAGCCATAGTGAAAACTATCGCAGAGGGACTAGAGGGAGAATTTATTTATTTATTTAATTTATTTAATTGGACTTCTATACCGCCCCCTCTCCCCAAGGGACTTGGGGCGGTGTACAGGTAAAATTTAAACTATACAAAAACACAATGCTATATACAAGATAAAACAAGATTAAATTAGCCCTGTACCCAATATAAAAATTAAG
>JAPKID020006856.1:0-10482 GCA_026931265.2 Tropidonophis doriae | reverse complement strand
TTGCTATGGAAGAAGAGAGGACCAACAAACCCAAAAAGCTGACGCCTAAATTATCCTTCTTGAGTTGGGGAACCAAAAACAGGCAGAAAGCTGCGAGCACTCTCTGCCTCCCTTCGGCTGTAAGCGGCACCTCGGCCGTTAAGAAGAAACTGACAACTCCATTCACACTCTTCAGTACCGATAGTTCGTTGTACTAGGACTTGGAGACGAGGGGACTCTTGCCCAGAAAGGGTCTCAAAACGGACATTGCGAATTCCCAATGTTGCCTTTAGGAATCCAGGGTGGAGTAGCCCCGACTTGAAGCCAACAGCAACAACAACGACGTTCAAATCTGGCTTCAATTGTCCATCTCGCAAGGACGGGAAAGTTTTGAAGAACGGTGTCATGTGCCTAAGGTGTTTGCCGGAGTGCTTTCAAACTTCTGCCCGGATTCTGGCTTTGTTAGGATCTATCCTGAGAAACAACAGAATGGTTCTGCAAAGACTGAGGGTTTTTGTTGTTGTTGTTATTGTTTTTTTTTTTAAAAAAATGTGAATTTGGAGCACAGTAATTGCCACATGGCTGACCATCTCACCTACGTTGAGGGGAGAAGTAAATAGAACTGTTGGGCCACAATGGTGCACGATCAAGGAGATACACCTGCTAATTTAATTTAAAACCCGATGAATGAGAAACAAAGTTGTAGGCCAGTTAGTAGCAGCGAGTTGACAGAGAACCAAATTCTTGAATTAATTATTGAACGGCCAGGCGATGGAAAGGAAACAGGGTAAAGGAATAAATCTAACAGGGTACAGGAGTGGCAAGGCTGCGGGTTAAGGTTTTAAAATGCTATTTTCTATTCTGTTTTGAGGTGGTTTAAACCTAGGCTCTCCAAACATGGCAATTTTAAGACTTGTGAACTTGCAGCTCCCCGAATTCTGAGAGTTGAAGTCCACAGTCTTAAAGTTGCCATGTTTTAAATAAAATTTAAACCCTGGCTTAAATAAACAGAACATTTTAAAAAGATAAATAACATCATTCTGGGCCCAGGACTGGGAATAGGGAGGGTGACAGCAACATAGCCAGATTTCCACAAGAGAATTTCACACAACAGCGTTTTTGGCCTATCACTGAAGCCTTCCATGGGAATGGTGCGGTGGTCTAGAGGTGGACCTCTGGCCTCACAATCAGGAGGCTGTGTGTTCGATCCTAGGTAGAGGCAGATATTCCTCTCTTTCTCGGCATAATGAGAATATAGCTGCTGAACAAAGCATTGGCAACAGGAAGGGCATCTGGCCAGTAAACACTCTGCTCCAGTTGCCCAGCCTTCACCCTGCAAGGGATTATAGGGTCATTAAAAGAAGAAGATGATGATGATTGAAGCCTTCCATGGACGCAACACAGGGTTTTCTGGGCAACCAGATTTTGCATTTTCTGGCATTCCAAACAGAAAATGGAAATGGAATAGGATTGCGGTTTCCAGAATTTCCCACACTAAATGACAGCATCTTGCCAACGGCCAAAAGAAGCCAGCCATTGACATGGTGCCCCATGTGTGGTGGGAAGAAATGTCCCAAGGACAACCTTGAAACCAACCCTGGCTCTGGCGACGTTAAGTAACACAGAATTGATCCATCGAAAAACAGCTTCTGATTTTGCAAGATCTGATGTAACCGGGTATCGTTTTCTACACCTGCCAAGCATTATAGCAAAGACAGAGAGATTTCCTAACATATGCTAATGT
The DNA here is from genome assembly GCA_026931265.2 of Tropidonophis doriae. NCBI lineage: Eukaryota > Metazoa > Chordata > Lepidosauria > Squamata > Natricidae > Tropidonophis > Tropidonophis doriae. The sequence goes on along the minus strand of JAPKID020006856.1, from coordinate 8,759 downwards.
AAACAAGAGTGTGGAAAGAGATCAGCCACTTTGCTTGCAGACCAAATCCTTCGCGCCTGCCAGGTTTCACTTCAAATCAGTATTTCTTCATCTCAGCCACTTGAAGATGTGTGGACTTCAACTCCCAGAATTCCCCAGCCAGCCTGCAGTTACACAGCTCAGTAAATGCTGTTTTGGGGGATATTAATTAGCTTAGTTCACTTTATTGTCATTGCACATGGCACAACGGAATGAAATGCCCTCTTCCGTAAACATTATAACTGTAAAAATAAAAATACACCCATCCTTCACAGAATTGAAATTGGAAACCTGATATTGAACTATTCCATAGAATTCAATATAGTGACTTGCCCTGGGATAGAAGCTGTTTTTCAGCCTAGTTGTCCTTGTTTTTATTATCCTGTACCGTCTGCCAGATGGTAATAGTTCAAAAAAAGGATGCCCAGGATGAGATGGATCTTTAAGGATGTTTTGAACTTTCTTAAGGCAATGGGAGTTATAAAGCTCTTTCAAAGAGGGGAGAGGGGCAACCCATGATCCTCTGGGCAATGATGTTAACCCTCTGGAGCACTGTCCTCTCTGCCACTGTGTAATTGGCAAACCAGACACAGGTGCAGTAAGTTAAAATACTCTCTATGATGCAGCGGTAGAAGGTCACCAGTAATTTTTAATTCAGTTGTTGTTTCCTGAGAAGTCTCAGATAGTATAATCTCTGCTGGACCCTTCTGACCAGTGTTGACCCAGGTCAGGTCCTTTTTTTTATGATAACACCCAGAAACTTAAAACTGGCCACTTGCTCCACTCGGTCTCGTGGGGAATAAACACATCTAAGTGAAGATGCCTTTCAACTGTCTTCTCTGTTACACACACCCTTTCAAACACTGCTTATCTCAAAGAGAATGACAGGGAAGGTTGGCTGCCTGCCCAGGAAGGTCCAGAGTGAATGAAGACCATTGGGGTCTCGCATGCTCACACACAGGGAACTTACAGGACAGCAGCCAGTAGCACTAAATCTTCAAGGGGAAGATCTGAAATGCTAAGCATGTCAAATTGGGCCATCACCGCTGCTGATACAGTTAGAAGTCTCCACAAGGGAAGCGACAAAGAGGTCAGAGAAGGTGAACCGAAATAAATAAATAAAACTGAGAGCAACTGGAAAAGACCAGACACATTTTGGAATTGTCAGAGATCTTCCAGGAGAAGTAGACCATGTACAGTGCAATAGTCAAAGCTGGCTGCAGAAAGAAACATCATGTGCCAGAACAACAGAGTTTGGAAGGGACCTCGGAGGTCTTCTAGTCCAACAACCTGCTCAAGCAGGGAATTATGTACCATGTCAGATAAGTTGAAGTGATGTCCCAGTGTCTGGAGGCTGTACGGGTCTGGATGGGGAGGAACAAGCTTCAGCTCAACCCATCCAAGACCGAGTGGCTGTGGTTTCCGGTGTCTCGATATAGCCAGTTAGTTCCATCTCTGGCTATCGGGGGCGAGTCATTAGCCCCCATGGAAAGAGCCCGCAACTTGGGAGTCCTCCTGGATTCGCAGCTGTCCCTGGATGACCATGTGACAGCCGTGGCCAGGGGGGCTTTCTATCAGGTTTACCTGATACGCCAGTTGCGCCCCTTTCAAGATCGGGACGCCCTACGCACGGTCACTCAAGCCCTCGTTATATCCCGCCTGGACTACTGCAATGCTCTCTACATGGGGCTCCCCTTGAGGTGCACCCGGAGACTTCAGCTGGTCCAGAATGTGGCCGTGCAGGGGATTCTGGGAGTCTCACGGTACTCCCGGGTAACACCTCTCCTGCGTCAGCTGCACTGGCTGCCTGTGGTCTACTGAGTGCACTTCAAGGTGCTAATCACCATCTTCAAAGCGCTCCATGACACAGGTCCTGGTTATTTGCGAGACCGCCTTCTATCATACACCTCCCTTCGACCTGTCCACTCCCACAGGAGGGCCACCTCAGGGTGCCGTCTGCTGGTCAATGCCGGCTGGCAACACCCAGGGGAAGGGTCTTCTCTGTGGTGGGTCCTGTCCTCTGGAACGACCTGTCCCCCGATCTTTGCACCATCGCTGACCTACGCCTCTTCCGTCGGATGCTTAAAACAAATTTTTTCCATCAGGTCGGCCTGACATAGATTAAGAGTTTAATTTTAATTTTAAAATTAATATTTTAGTGATCTTAAATTTTTCTCAGCACATAATTTACTATTTAATTTAATTTTATATTATATGTATGTATTGTGGTTTTTACCTTTTCTGTGCATCGCCCTAAGTCCTTCCACTGAGAATAGGGTGGTATATAAATCCGAAAAATAAATAAATAAATACATACATACATACATACATACATACATACATAAAATGCAGTTTCTCTTCGTTTCTGTTGCATCAGTTGGGGTGTCACACATATTTACACGGAATTCAGATTTGAATGAATTGCAGGTTTTCTTCTCCTGCTATCTCTCAATTTCCCTTTTTGCATTTGGATCCTATTTCATCCAAATAAGCTCAAGATCCATATTGTTAAATGGGTGGTAGTGGTGGTGTTAATAATGCAAGCGTTATAGATCATTGGATGTCTGCAAATATCCCATTTACTGAACTGCCCAGTCCATCATTGTATTGTTTGTGCTTAGAGAAAACAGCGTGGAAGCCTCTGATTTTTCTCCCTCCTTATTTTGCAAAACCTCAGCTAGTCATATATTTTATTAGTAATAAAATTTAGACAGTTATTTTCCCAGGAGTGTATAATACACTCATTGGGTTTTAGCTCTCAGTTGAGAATACAAATCATGTACCTTATAAATCAGTATCTCTATAGAGTAAATTTATTGACATGAAAATGAGACTACTAGCCATTAAAATTAGCTTGATTAGCTTGCTCATCATTTGAAAAGCTAGGGAAAATATATATGCCCAATATGCATGATTTTTTTCCCTTGGATTATATACCTTCTTCATATCTATTATTCCCTTTACAAAATGCTACCAGCAAATTATTCATATTTTCATGGTCCTCGTTAGCTTAATGTAAGGTTGCCATCATAATGTCATGATTAGGTAGAGCTCATTGGCTTTTTCATTTGGCCAGGCATTGTACGCCCTGTTTTTAGATTTCATCATCTAATGCCTAACCTATGAAATTATGCCAATCTAAAACGTCAGTTGTCACCTATTTATAAGGTGCTCTATTTTTCTCGTATTTCAGAAGCCTGTTCCAAAAGAAATAAAATGTACCACAGAAGGAGATCGCATCTTTCTTGTGAATGTATTTTTGTAATTAATCAAATGCACTGAAGTATTAAAAGACCATTCCTTTTTATTTCAAATCATTGCTCGAGAGGAATAGTTTGTAAGAAAAGATTGATAAATAGATTACATTAGGTAGATTTTATTCATTCTCCTTTTCATCAAGAAAAGTCAAGAGGCTTATCATGCTGCTTTAATTTTTCCAACAATTCTTTTGAGGGGGGAAAAAAACCTTTCTATTGCTATTACATTGGGTTGAGGGCGTTCTTGCAAAGAAACAAAGAAAAAATGCTTCTATTTCTTTTCTCCTTAATTATTCTTCCTGTTCACCGTCCACCTGTACATGGAAACAGGGAGCCTTCTTAAGACCCTGCATTGCCATGATTCCAGGGTTGAAATTCAGCAGGTTCTGGAGAACTGGTAGCGGAAGTTTTGAATAGTTTGGAGAACTGAACCCCAGAGTGGGGTGGGATCGGAGATTTTGCAGTATCTTTCACCTGACACGGCCTCCAAGCCACGCCCACAGAACTGGTACTAAAAATAAATACATTTTATCATTGCATGATTCTAAATAGTTTTCTACAGCTCCCATTAGTACAGAAGATAAAATTAGAGACAAGATATGTATGTGCTCCTTTTAGTCCTATGATAGGATATTGAAATAAAGGCAAAGGTCTTTTTATGTCTTTTTCTTCCCCCTCTTCCATGGCTTTAAAAAATAAAAATATTCCCATACTGCGTCAAGGATAGGAGAAGTATATTATTCTGACCCAGCTCCTCAAACACAACAAATCCTCTGAAGTTAAATCAATGATTCCTTTATTAGAAGCATCAGCAGCCTCTGGCAACAAGTTTCTTTCTCACCACAGGCTAACAAGTCTGTCAGGCAGGGAGAGGAATAGTTGTCTGCCACATCTATTCATCTCCACCCCCTGCCTTTTATCCCCAGGGCTAGGGTGGGCTTGGCTAGCAGCGGTGGCTCTTCTGTCCCAAGGACCAGCCCATATGTTTCCACTGCTCTCCTCTCTGCCTTCTGCACATCCACGTGTCAGGACCCAGTGATTCCTCATCAGCTATCTCTAGACTTGGAGGCTGCTGACTCTCCATCTGAGGAATGATGGATGGCCTAGGCCTGTGATGATGAACCTATGGCACGGGTGCCACATTTGACACATGGAACCATGTCTTAGGGCACCCAAGGCTTTGCCCTGTCAGCTCCAATGCGCGCACTAGCCAGCTGCTTTAGGCCTTCTTTTGAGGCCGTTTTTCGCCCTCTGGAAGCTTCAGGGAAGTTCCTAGAAAGCCTCTGGAGCCTGGGGAGGGCGAAAAATAGCACGCCAAAAGCAGGGGTTGCGCACATAGCATTATGGGTGTGGCACGCCCATGCACAACCCTCCCCTGTGCTCCCCCCGCTTTTGGCACACGAGCCAAAAAAGGTTAGCCATCACTGGCCTAGGCTCTCCCTCTCTCTTCCTCTCTGATAGCTCCATTTCCTCTTCCCCACTTGGAGTTTTCAAGTTGTCGTCATGATGACCCTGACTCCCACACCTCTTCCTCATCTGATTCGACTGCTGGAGGCCACAACATATATTTTCATTAGTTCCAAACCTGATACAGATTAATCACTAGTGGTAGTAGATGTCCCAGGACATTGGATCCATGGCCATGATAAACATATCCTCTGATTAATTCTAGGCTGTCTTCTTTAGGTACTTCCACAGTCAAATGGCTTTTCACCACCACAAGTGAGGTAGTTTCAGGGACAGCAGCTAGTGGTCAAGCAAGAACATTTTGTTCTACTTCAATCAGAGATCTTTATCAAGGCTCAGAGGGAATCCAACCTTTTAAATTCCCACCCTTGCTTTTAGTTGAAGTTAAATGACTGGGTTTTTTAGTGAACTTAATGAAATGGAATAAAGCAGAATAAGTGAGGATGGTGTTGAGAATGCACAGCACTATTGTCTTCCTCCTGTCTTGAACCTATCCCTGCATGTTTCATTTCTTTATTTCAGGGGTAGTCAACCTTTTTATACCTACCGCCCACTTTTGTACCTCTGCTAGTATTAAAATTTTCTAACCCCCAACCGGTTCCACAGTAATGGTGATTTATAAAGTAGGGAAGTCAATTAAATTAAAAAAAGGAAAGTGCTTCAGTATCAGACAAAACACCTACTGCCCACCATGAAAGCTGGAATGCCCATCAGTGGACATTAGGGACCAGGTTGACTACCACTGCTTTATTTGATTATTTAATTTACATAAGCCACCTATTTCAAAACAGTGACTCTGGGAAGCTTGCAAAATGTAATTGTAAAATACATATGGTAGTTACCTCCCCAGGTACACAAGAATAAACAATAACTCCACTCACAATCAATCATGACAGAGCCTTTATGTACACCTGACCTCAAATGCCTAGGAAAACAGCCAGGTCTTCATAACCTTGGTGAGAAGAATTTTCTTGAGACATAAGTGCTTCGATATAATCAACTATATCTTGGGTGATGTATTCATATTGGATTCAGGAATTGTCTCGGGATCTTGCTACACTTAGAACTTCAGTGTATGGACTTTAGAATGTCCCCTAAACAGATCTGCATTTCCCAAGGAGATTTGTCTGCCACCTGCTTTGCTGATATTGAGATGCCAAACTAAGAACATTCTTCTTCTAGGAAGCAGTTCAATTCAATTCAATTCAATTCAATTCAATTTATTAGATTTATAAACCGCCCTCTCTCCCCGAAGGGACTCGGGGCGGATAACATTCAACAGTTACATTTTCACTGCTTTTATATCAGCTTTTCTTTCTTTGAGTTTTTTTGTTGTTGCTGCTGTTATTTCTTTTTTATTTTATGTTTGCAAATTGGCAACAGAGCATCCATTGACTAATAGATTAAAGACAAGCTGCTTGTCAGTGATCACAATTTTCTTCGTATGCTGGGGGAAAAAGACTGCAGATATCAACTTCCTATCAACTAGAGATTATATTTTAGGAGTCAGCTTTCATAAGAAAAAAAGAAAAAGGGATGTGGTAGCTCAGTGGCTAAGACGCTGAGCTTGTTGATCAGAAAGGTTGGCAGTTTGGCAGTTCGAATCCCCAGTGCTGCGAACAAAATGAGCTCCCGTTACTTGTCCCAGTTGCTGCCAGCCTAGCAGTAAAAATGCAAGTAGAAAAATAGGAACCACCTTTGGTGGGAGGTAACAGCATTTTATATGCCTTTGGCATTTAGTCATGCCAGGCACATGACCACGGAAACATCTTCGGACAGCACTGGCTTTGAAACGGAGATGATCACTGCCCCCTAGAGTAGGGAATGACTAACACACATGTGTGAGGGGAACCTTAACCTTTACTTTCTTAAGTAAGCCTCCCCGAACACAAGCACGTATCGTTAAAGAAAAGGATACATCCTCCTGTTATCTTTGTTACAGTTATTATTCATTTAATTTATCCTTCTGTTTTAAGGATACTTGGTATTAAAAAAAAAAAAAAGGAAAGAAGAAGCAAGAAACTAGTAAACCATAGCAAACCATAATTAGGGTATATAACTTTAAAAACTGCTTGGCTAACTCGTTGGAGTGGATTTCATATCCTGAACTTTTAAAATTACAGTTCATTTCAGCAAAGTTATAATGTTATGGTTGGAATGGGAAGAGGATAAAAATGTGTTCTATTTGTACAAATGTTCAATTTTACAAATTACTCTCATTATGAATGATCTTTGTGGTGTGGATAAACCACATATGTATTTCCTATAAATTGCCTAAATTGCCAGTGTTGAAATCTGGAATACATTATTTGTTACTTTTTCAGTGTATTGAATAATCATATCTTACAAGTACTGTGAACAAGTCTGAATCCACCATAAGTGCAGATAAATGGGTGGGTGGGGTAATAGAAGTAATTTTGAGGAGGCAAGAAATGAATGAAATATGATTGAATTTAATATTATTGCAGATTAGAATTCAGAATACAGAATAACAGTATTGGACTCCTGGAAATTTTCCAACGCTCTGCCCAAGTAGGAGACCCAATACCACTCCAGACAAATGGCTGTCCAATCTCTGTTGGAGCATCTTAGTTCCACATTGCTTCTCTCCTTGATTAGTTTCCATCCATTGTTTCTTGTCTTGACTTCTGGTGCTTTGCAGGAATGGGTTGACCCCCTCTTCATTGGGACAGCATCTCAAACATTGGAAGAATACTATCATGTTACCCCAATTCTTCCTCATTAAACTAGACATAAACAATTCCGTCAATTGTTCATTATATGTATTCATTCTTTTTTTCCAGCAAAGCCAACCAATGAGGTGAGCTGTTTGGACAATAATGAAAATACCCTTGACGAATGTATGCATGAACTGTTGCCTAAGCCAAAGAGACTATTTAAAAAAAAAAAAATCCTGAGAAAAGAAATAACTGTCAGAAGCAATTTAGGTAAATATGTGATTACCACATTTTTGGAGTATAAGATGCACCTTTCCCCCCCTAAAAGAGTGTGGAAATGTTTCTGCATCTTATAGACCGAATAGAGCCATTTTTGGCCTCCCGGAGCTGTGCCCACACGTCCCATTTTTGTGAAAAATAGCCCATTTTTCACAAAATAGAGGCGTTTTCCCTTCCTCCAGCCCCCAGAAGCACTCTACAAGTTTCAGCAGGGCTGAGGGAAGGGGGAAAAACTGGTGAAAAATGAGAGCTCACTCCATTACGTGCCTCTAGGGATTTGAACCACCAAACTACCAACCTTTCTGATTGGCAAGCTCAGTATCTTAGCCTCTGAGCCACCACATCCTCTGATATGTTAAAGGCATAGGGGTATACAAACGTGTAATCCTGATACAGCTGTTATCACAGATCTATACATTATACCAATAATAGCAGATAGAATATACATTCTTATATTATCTGTTTCTGTTGAATTGCACAGTGATAGATGGTTAATCTCTTTATATATAAAATGTATGTCTTATTGAAAATCGCTTGTTGTGAGTGCTGTTTTACTTAGATGGAATACATGTAAAACAGATGTTTAAGAAAATAAAAGGCAGATTAAAATGTCGATCTGATTACTATATCCCCGAGTGAACTCTAGCTGAGCCTTGAATTGCTTTTTTTGTTCAGATTAAATGCATCTTGATCTAAATAATAGCAACATATTAATGTAATCAACTTTTCTCTTCAGATTGCCAGGACTTATTTAGAAATGTAAGAAGGCATTAGGCTCATGAACTTTTGCAATGCTCGTTAAAAGGAAAATAATGTGTTCTTTTTCCACTGGCACATAGCTTATTCAGATGCCTTCTGAAGCTTACTGTTACTGGGATTTGAATCGGCACCCTTCAGCATATAGGCTTATCTTCCCCATGCTTTGGGCTATCCGGCTACCCATGATGTCATCAGCTTTACAGGACTCTGTTAATGGGAATATTTTTTTTTACAATTCCTGTTTTTGCCCCATTGAGGGAGGAGGCATACTGTCTCCTTCTCTGCCCTTTGCCTCAACCTA
>JAPKID020006855.1:0-10482 GCA_026931265.2 Tropidonophis doriae | reverse complement strand
CATTTTCTGTACACCGCCCTGAGTCCCTTCCAGGAGATAGAGCGGTATATAAATCCAAATAAATAAAAATAAATAAAAATAATAGATGGTTCTGTGTCAGAAAATGGAACTTCATGGGCAAGTGCCACTATTCATGCAAGTGGATATGTATGCATGCATGAATGCCCCCTGCTTGCACAACCCGGTTCTGAATGGCCCACAGCCATGTAGTGGGACCCCTGATTCAGCAGGACTGATTTAGCAGGCAACCTAGCAGTGTAAGCTTCACTTTTCTATGCTGGTCTCACCTTGCATGGAAGCTTGAAAGCATGTCAATTTCTCTCTATTACATTGGGACCTCGGGTCATGAATGGCTCAGACCATGACCAAATCGGCTGGTGACCCAAAAATCCGCTAAATGTTTCACTCTGGTCACAAACACATCTTCGGGTGCCAAATAAACACAGCTGCAGCAATTTTCTCTGCCGCAGCAATTTCCCCTTCCATGCCATTTTTGTGTGTGCGCGTGCATGCACAGTCAGTCTTGCCTCTGGTCATGACCAAATTGGGTGCCAACAAAGTCCTGGAACGGATTATGGTCAGCACCCAAGGTCCCACTATATATCTTTACAAAAATCAAAGGTTATTTTTGATTTCTTGCTCACCCTTTTCTTTTCCCCTGGCTGAATAATCTTTTCTCCTCCTTTAATTATTCATGTTCCTTCTTCTCTCCTGAGCCAAGTCCCTATTCATTCACAATTTATTAGATTTTACCTTAATGATTGAATATTGATATTGACTTGTTTTTATGGTTTGGTTTTAGCCACCTGGTATCTTCCAGTCACAGAATAAAAATAATTTCTTGTTTTCTAAGTTTTGGCTGTTGGGTGAGGGAGGTTGCATAGACATGGCGAAATTGATTGTCCCTAAACACATATTTTTTCGGCACTGCTGACTTGATTGAGTTACCCTGGATTTCAGGGTCTCCTAGCAACAATGATAAAACAGATATGAGACTCTTTCCTTCTTGTTTTTCCTGTGGATATTAATACAGTCCATTTCGGCAATATGTATTCTATTTTTCTATTTGACAATCATATCTTTAGCTGTAAGACTTTTATATTATAAATTATGCAAATCCTCATTATTCAGTTACGTATGACCATGACAAAGTAGACAAAGCAAGGAACAAAAATGATGCAAGCTGAATCAAATTTGGACACAAGGATATTACACAGTCACATGACACCGACAAATGAAACCAAAAGTCTGGAATCTCCCACACTGAAAAATGTATTGAAAAATAGGCAAATTATATGCAAATTGGATGCCAGTCCTTTCAGATGTCAATGTCTCCGTGCTGGCAGTTCAGGACAGCACTCTCATCTGATGTGGGTGATAAATTAAACAATAAAGTCATTTTTTTAAAAAAATTCAGAACCGTAAATCTTACAGAAATCATAGAATCTGCGATTATATTTTCATCAAGTATTGTTCCCTGTTTGGTATAAAGAATAAAATAGACTATGGAATGTTAGATTTGTTAGAATACTTCTATCTGTAATCATATCCCACAATCCTGAATTAGAAAGGCCATTGATAGCTACTATATCAGCTGCTTAAATAAATCTTCATCTTCATTATAGGAGTAGATGTTCCCTTGGTTTTCTTTTCCCCTCTCTTTCAACAGCTGTTTAGCTGAGTAGCACAAGCTAATCAGATTTTTGTGCAGAAAGCTCCTCTTCATCTTACTATCCCCACAATTTTATTAAGGCACCTTCACTGTCAGCTAATAAGGAAACTTTAATAACCTGATCATTTTCTCAAGGGTTATCTTCAGTGTGTTCCATTAACCTGTTCTAGAATTTAAACCTAATTGGGTTTAAAGTAAGCCTATGATTTTAGCAGAATTCTTTTATTAAATCAAAACATTTATATAGTCACCCATCTTAAAACAATTCTGCAATCAATAAAATCATTTGAAGCAAAGAACAACAAACTAAAAGCAAACAGGGGAAAAAAACCCAGATCTTGTCATCAAGCCACACCTCCCTAATGCATCCATATTCTAATCCTACACAGACCTCACTGTCCCAAAGCCTGGGGAAAGAGCCAAGTTTTAAGTACTCTAGGAAAAGACAGAGGGATGTGGCCCATTGGATGTTAGCAGGGGAAATGTTTCATAAAGCAGGGGCTGAAATGGAAAAAGCATACTGCCAAGGTCTCACAATGTTTAAAGGAAAGGAACTGGATTGTTCCTATCCAATTCACATTGGTGGTACAGAAAGAGAGTGGCAGTCCCTCAGACTGCTTGGTCGCACACAATGTGGGCCTTTAAAAATAGTACCTAGCACCTTGAATTGCACTCAGAAGAAAACAGGGAGCTGGTGCAGCTTTTGATAGGGGTGCAATGTACCACTGCATGCACCATTCTGGACCAGCTGCAACCTCTTCAAGGGGAGTCTCATGTAGAGCACTTTACAGTAATCCAAATGGATTGAAGTTTAATCCAAAAATTTCCTTTATAAACTGAAAGCAAGCTCTGTGCACTTTGAAAATTGAAGCATTAAAAAAAAAACCAGTAGCATCTTTTAACACACAGCAGCTTGAAAAAAATTCAGGCCATTTTAAGTAAAGATAACTGGACCTTTTGTACAAGTACTGTACAAAATTTTGTCAGAATGGTTTTCTGATAAGAACAAATGCTACACTTGATCTTAACCAAAAGACCCAAATTTATTTTCAAAGTACATACAGCCAAAACAGAAAGGGTATCAAAGGAGTTTTCACTCATGGAAGGAGATATATACTCACAGAAGGATTTCTTCCATGAATAAAATAGCACTGCGTGGATTTCCTTCTGCTCACAAAGGGGAAAAAAATCTTCTAAAAGAATGTGTTTTGATGATTAGAGTTCTAGCCTCTTACTAAGCAAAAATGTTAAATGCATGAGAACATACATTCAGGGAATAAAACACTCACCCTGGTTTTGGCATCGATCTGCCCTCCACGATCCAACAAGAGCTTCACCATGTTAGTGTTCCCCCTTTTGGAAGCCACATGCAGTGGGGTGATTCCATTCTACACCATGAAAAGAACAAACAAAAGCATGATGGGGTTGGAGACATTCAATGGGAATGGTTTTGCATTTTGACACAAAACAGTACAGATTATAAACATGGATGTATCACAGAGTACATTCAACATTTAAAAACAATTCTATCCCATTCATAAAGGCTGCCAATCAGTGGTGGGTTGCAGGCGGTACACCCCGGTACAGGTATACCAGAGCCCGAATATGTTCTGGTATGGTGCTCCAGAGGGCCTGCCCGCCCACCCAAGCTCCTTACTGGTGTTTTATGCTTTTTGCGCTTTTGCACAAGTGCATGGCGCATACAGCACCTGCGCAACACTCTGCTGAGCAACTGGGGCGTCATGGAGGATTGCGGAAGCCTTGCTGACAGGTAGGAGGCATGCGTGCATTGCGCATGTGTGCACGTGCATCATGCGTGTGCATGTGGGTGATCCCGGGGCCATTCCAACTATACTGATTTTCCAACCGTACTGGTTGGAGTGGAATCTGGAACCCACCACTGCTGCCAATCAAAACCTGACTCTAGGTATATAGTATGTCTACCCAAACATGACACAGCATAAATGTTGTTATATTTCTGATAGAGATGTGTATTAGAAACATAGCATTTATGTTGTGTCATGTTTAGCAATTCATTAGAATGAACAGATGATTAATAAAGGTAAAAAGACTTTCAAGTTGTTTGTATTATTGCTCAGATCATGACGATGATATGAACAAATCTGTATAGGTTTCTAAGCAATGTAGCAGTAGTGTTTGCCAATGCCTGCTTGGTTGGTTAGAAAAAAATTGGATCCAAGCATTCTGAATGAAGGTTTATAAAAGAATGTGTTTTGATGATCAGAGTTCTAACCCCTAGCCCTGGATTTCCTTATATCTTCCCATCAGGGCTAAACCTTTTTAGCTTGTTTGCAAGATCAATTGAGGTCATTCAACATCCTCCTCCTTTATTACAGTATATGACTAGAACAGCGATGGTGAACCTTTTTTGGCTTCTGTGCCGTAAGTGGGGGAAGCTCAGGGGGGTCATGCATGGGCGTGCCACTCCCATAATACAATGCACAACCCCCCAGTAGGAATGCATGCATGGCAGGCGCAACCCCCCATTTTTTGCATGCTTTTTTCTGCCTCCCCAGGCTTTTTGTGCTCTGAAGGCTTCAGGGAAGTTCATAAAGCCTCTGGAAGGCCGGGGGGGGGCGGAGAGGCTCTTTTCGCCCTCCCCAGGTTCCTATAAAGCCTCTGGAGCCTGGGGAGGACGAAAAATGGCTTTAAAAAAGGCTGAACTCAGCTGGCCAGCACACACATTCGTGCTGGCCAGCTGACAGGACAACGCCCTGCGTGCCCTGACAAATGGCTCTGCATGCCACCTGTGGCACGTGTGCCATAGCTTCACCATTCCGGGACTAGAACAAGATAATTTAAAATAAACCAAGTATTATCCAAAAATATAAAATGATGTTAAAACAATTTACTGTATGGTCCACTTCTTTCTGGATAAGCGGTGGGTTATGAATAAGGCACACAACTTAACAATTAAGAAGGTGTAGAGTTTCCTGCTAGAGCAGGACGTTGGACTAGTAGACCTCTAAGGTCCCTCCTTATTCTGTTATTTTTAAAAAATAAATAAAATTTGATCAGAATAGCTGGACAACCTTTTCCATTAGAGGGAAAAATCACTGAAGCATAGTTCCATATAGAGCCACAATGGCGAATTATGGCATGCGGGCCAGAGGTGGCACACAGAGCCCTCTCTACAGGCACATGCGCCATCGCCCCTGGTCAGATCTCCATGGCATTTCTTTTGTGAGCTTCTGTTTCCCTGAAAATGACGAAACAGAAGCTCACAAAAGAAAAAGATCTTACCTCTTGCTTGCTGCCGGTTTTTGGGATGCCCTGCCTCCCGCCGTCAGGTCTCTGCTATGCATGCACGCATGTCTGTGCATGCATGTGCACATGTGCGCATTCACACACATGCATACCTTTCAGTTTGGGCATACGTGCACTTGCAGTTTGACCACTCAGTGCCTAAAAGGTTCACCATCACTGATATAGAGTGTACAACTTTGAAAAACATAATCAAGGGTTTGTTAGATGTCTAAGTGTTACAGAGTTTCCTTTATTTCTGCCATCCGTGATTCTAACATACCTGGAGAAATGGATGTAGGATAACTTAAGTAAATAATGTGCAAGTTGTTAATGATGCCACATGCTAGTATTTCACCTATTTTTAAGTCCTTTGAGAGACATCTCCATCTACTTACCTCCCCATCCCCTCAGATCCAGCAGGATGGTTTATCCCATCCCCAAGGAGGTGACCCAGAAGGAAAGCATTTTCTCCTATTATCTGAAGCCCAAACCCTGTTTGGAAGGCCCTTAAAATATTATTTTGTCACCAAGGCTGAGATTCCAAGAAACATGGAGTCCACTGAATGATATTGCTTGTAAGTTTGGAATGCATTCTCGTTTTTATTTTAGGATAGTTTTAACTGCTTTAATTGTATTTTAATTGTTTTATTTATTTGGGGTTGTTGTTGTTGTTGTTGTTTTAATTGTGTGTACTTCCCAGAGCCACAAGCATTAGAAGGGGAGCTACATAAACTTAATAATAAAATAATAATAACTTTTTGAGAACTAGAAAAGGATGATAATTGTGTCATTTAAGTATATACTAATTAGATGTGTAAAGAAATAATAGCATTTAGCATTAAGGCTTAGAGTAACCTAGATTAAATGTAATAAAAGCAATGATATATGTCTACATGTTTCTATTGGTTCATGGAAGTAAACCCACAATTTTTACATGTGCTTTTACATCGTCTTTTAAATATACATTTGGGTATTGCAGTGCACTCCTATTTAACATTTCAAAAGATCAAAACATCTGCAGACATACACAAACAGACAATATGAAAGACAAAATGACCTTCATAGCTATATTTACATTCTATCAAATACCTAAATACATAAACACAGTGGCGCAACAATGAAGCCAATTATCAAAAAAAATTATTTGCATTAAAACATCTTAAAGAGGTCTAAAGATTTTGCTTCATTTCCTATTCATGAATAGTAGGTAAGGATTTAGCATGATAATAGGCAATAGAAAGAAAAAATATTAAAAAGCACTTTAAATGTATGAAGAAAACCAATCCTACTAAAATGTAGAAATTAAGCAGGGAAAAAATGTTTGAGCTGAGTCCATGCAACTATCAGACAGTTAATATTGGCTGCTCTGTGAGGAAGTTATAAGTAGTGTCTAAATATGACAAATAAATAAAATAGATGGTGAGTTATAAGATGTTCAAAATTAACAGTACAATCCTGTGTATACTGTATCTGCTCCAAAATTAATCCTACTGAATCAAATAAAACTTATGTGTAAGAGCATGTAGGATGGAGGTGACTTTCAGCTGAAAAGCTGTACTTGTTTTTTAAAAGTAAGGTTTTATTTGCACGATTTCAAGAATTACACAAAGTAGAAAACAACATACATTTGTAACTTTATATAAATACTTATTCAGCTTGTTCAAAATATTTCAAAATTTATGTGAGGGTATTATTCTTTAAAGGTCAATATCTATTTTTTTAAAAAACAATACAAACCAGTTTATCAACAATAGTTAAAACATAAAAGCCTTGGTCATCACAGAAATATAATTCAATAATTTCTAAGACCTGCTGCAATAAGAAAGTGTTTATTCTTGTGGATATAAGAGTTAGTTTGGTGTCCTAATGCAGGGGTCCCCAACCTTTTTGGCACTAGGGACCGGTTTCATGTAAAAAAAAAATTCCGCGGACTGGTGGGAGCCTTCAGCGAGTGAGTCGAGTCACATGGACTGCACACGTGTTTGGCAGTCATGTGGAACCCAAGTTGGGAACCCGCGTCTCATGGGAATGCGACCCGGGGAGGGCACCTTGCGTGCAACCTGGCAGGAAAGCTGTCAGGGGTCCCGGGTGAAGGATCCTCGGCTGGGGCAGGGAAGGATGGGCTGCCTCCTGGGCAGGAGGGCCTGGCAGCCCCTTGTGCCTGTGCAGGGCTGGATTGTGTCCTGAACCCCCCCCATTGCAGGCCGTTGCCCCCGTCCTGTCCCCAGGGAGCGCCCCGGCCAGCCGCCAGGATAGCGGAGCATTTGCTACACTTTCCTAAGAATTGCACTACTCTCTCCGCCACTCACTCCGGCCCGGTTACTATCAAGCCATGGACCGGCACCAGTCTGTGGCCCGGGGGTTGGTGACCCCTGACTTAGGGTATCTCAGGCAAAGGGATGGAGGGATCTTGCAAAGGGACAGAGATGGAGCTGGACTCACAAGTCCAATAATACATGGGAGTACTCCTGGCCCAACTCTGACAGAAGCTGCGAGCAGACACTTCAGGGACTTTTCTGCAAAGCCAAAAACTTTACTGTCTTAACATACACTCCATGCAAAAACCACGTCAGCCCTGGTGCTCTCAGCAGCTCAAGGCTGCCATTCCGTTGGTGGGGAGATTGGTGACTGGGGCGTTTCGTGACTTGGATTGCTGCTGCCAATTAGGGCATCTTTCGGAAACCTGACACCATCTTTGTTTCCCTGCTGCGTCAAGAATTTGAAGGACCTTCGCATCCTGCAGTGACTTTCATACAGAATAGCAGCAGTGCAGGCATGACAATGCCATGTCATCGGAGTATCTTGGGTGTATTGCGCACGTGTAGGAGAGGGTGGGCCGTAGGAGGGTTTAAATGGTGGAGGGAAGTATAGAATTACAAGCTTGACTTTAATTCCCTCGTGTTTGTCGGAAGTACTGGAACAGGCTTATAAAGATTACATTTACAACGAACTACCTGCTTAGTTGTCTTGTTTGTTTTCTTTGCCTGACTGGAACGTGACACACCATTAACTACGTGGCCAGTTATCCTAACTGTCACTGCAGTCATCCCTCCAGGCAAGTAATAAATATGAAATTAACAAAACAAAAAAGAGAGAGTACCATTTCACTACAGAGTAAGGAAGATGACCTTGACTGAGAGATGCAGGAACTATCGCCTCAGAAAAAGGAGCTAAAGGATTTTTTTTAAGTTCCCATTGAGGAGTCATTCAAATCAAATCAAATCAATTTTAATTTATAACCTGCTCCCATCTCCCCGAAGGGACTCGGGGCGGCGTACAGGGAAAAGTTTAAAACACAGAATACATAAAACAAACCCTCTCTAAAAATTAAATTAAACAGTACTAACCCCTGTACTAAAAACCATCTTAAAAACATCCCCAATTAAAATCTAAAACTAAAAACAGGGCAACGGGAGATCAGGCCAGGTCAGCTTGAATGAAAAGATGGGTTTTTAACCTCTGGCGGAACAGGCGAAGTGGTGGTACGTATATCAGGGGGAAGGTCGTTCCAGACGACCTGGAAATCTATGCAGCTACAGATACAGATCAATGCAGCTACAGCGAAACTATCTATTAGGACTTGTTACTTGATGACTGCATACTCCTACAACAATAGCATTATAACAGTCTGAAGCTGGAAAATTCAGAGTATAAAAACACTTTGTTTCATGCTGTATAACAAATGAATATGGAGGTAAATATTTTCAGGGCAAACACCAGATGTATTTACACTAGAAAGAATAGTGTGCACTGTGCAGTGAAAAAGCAGTAAGATTAACTAGACATCAGTAAATTCATTTATTTATCACTGCATTAGATAAAGTGATTAACAATATCCAGATCAAATTAATACTAATTATGAAGCTTGTAATTTCTTGAAGAATCTTTATTTTGTAAGCTGATCTAACTGATTTTTATACAACTGCTATTTCCCCATGGTTTCAAAGTTGAAAATTAAAAAAGAGAAACAAACGGTTGAATTACTTTTTAAATAGAAAACCAAGACTAGCAGCAGACTATGGAAAGAAAATTACTAGGCTATACAGAACAAGAAACTAAATCTCAACAGACCTTTTCCAGGCTCATTCACAACAAAATAAATTGTTCTAATTCTTTTTGTTGAAGAGGTCGCATTTGCCCACTATCTTCTTTCAAATGGATAGTAGCTATTCTGCACATGAATGTATCACTTTATCTACAGCCTGAACCACAGCTGTTTAAAGTTCCTGCTGATCACTCTCATTCTCTTTTTATTTTAATTCTGTTACCAAACACCAGTGCTTAGCTAGGGTCCCCAACTCCTCTGTTTTCTTACTTATTTACCTTTCCTACCTTTTGGAAAGATATTTAAACCAAGAATAAAGGACAGTGAGATACTTATTTAGAAATGGAATTGAAGTTTTAAGTATCTCTGACTCAATAAAGGGTCCTTTGTTTATATGAGCTATCATTACTACAGTCCATTTTCTTCTAATGGCAAATGTTAGACTTTGAAGTTTACTGTCATAAATGATCAGAATTTCCACTTCATAATTAATATAATTTAGCTTCATTGTTATTTTAGTATTTTCTTGCCTAATCTTTTCAGATTCAGTAGTACTTTCCTTTAAAAATTAAATTCGAGAATAAATGCTTGACATCACACATAAACATGCATTACTGTGATTTTTAGTCATCCACAGCATATTTTAAATGCAAGAGAGTTATTTCTAAACTCAGAAATAAAATATTAAAATAATAAAATAATTACATATTATTCTCAATTTGATTTAAAATTGTAAAACTAGTTTTTGAAAAAATGGCTGAGCACTGGGATGATTTTTTCCCCCTGCCAACAAACAGTTGACTTTTCTGCCAAAGCCAGTCCTTTGGCAGCAGGCTCCCCAGATTTGAATGGGAGAACTAAAGAATGACCCAAGATGATCCTTAAATGACCTTGTACTTGTCAGGGAAGAGAAATCTAGATGACTGCAATTCTTGGTAACAGAGGTTAGAGGATTATCTTTTCCTGTCACTATTTTTTTTAGAAACACCTTGGTCAGCTTTTGAACCATTTTTTTGCTTTTAACTTACATCTTTAATTCATTGTCTAGTTGAATGCTGATTTATTTTATACCCTTTTGCTGGACATAAAATGTAAATTTTATCCTTTTTTACTGCTTTGCTTTGGAGTTATGAAACGCTTTTGCTATATAGACACCAATGGTGCAAAGACTTTCTCCTTAGTAATGAAAGTGATTTGATTTACATTTGCGTTAGATTTCTACTGCAAGAATTTTGTATTTTACTTTTAGAAGAACTTTGCCATTTTATTTTTTTTTATATATATATCTGCTCTTTTTTCTTTTTTTTCTAAAGAGAATAGTATTTTCCCTTTCTTTTCTGTTTACTCTCTATCATGGGAAATGTTATTTTAATTTTTCCTGTGGTCATTCTGTCACTCAACACCGTACTGCCTTTTAGCCAATCAAAGTTTTAATTTAGGGGTTTTAAATTGGTTTTAGTGCAGGGTTTGGTTTAATTTAGTTTTAAGAATGTTAGTA
>JAPKID020006854.1:0-10482 GCA_026931265.2 Tropidonophis doriae | reverse complement strand
CAAACCGGCCTGATGGAACAAATAAGTCTTTAATTTCTGGCGGAAGGAGCGGAGGTCCGTAGTTGTTCTGAGATCGGGGGGCAGGTCGTTCCAGAGGGTTGGGCCCAGGCCCTTCCCCTGGGCGTCGCCCGCTAGCATTGCCTAGTGGATGGCACCCAGAGAAGTCCCTCTCTGTGGGAGCGTATTGGACGGAGGGATGTATGGGGTAGGATGCGATCCCACAGATAGCTAGGTGCCGTGCCATGGAGCACTTTAAAGATGGTGATCAACACCTTGAAGCGCACCCGAAAGGCCACAGGCAGCCAGTGCAGCTCGCGCAGGATAGGTGTTATATGGGAACACCTTGAGGCTCCCATAATCACCTGCGCGGCCGCATTCTGGACTAGCTATAACCTTCGGGTGCACCTCAAGGAGAGCCCCATGTAGACAGCATTACAGTAATCCAGATGGGATGTGATCAGTGCTTGAGTGACTGTGCGAAGAGCGTCCCGGTCTAGTAAGGGGCGCAACTGGCGAACCAGGAGTACTTGGTAGAATGCCCCCCTGGCCATGGCTGCCACATGATCTTCCATGGACAGCCAGGCATCCAGGAGGACACTCAAATTGTGTGCCCTCTCCACGGGCGCCAATAATTCGCCCCCAATGGCCAGTGTTGGACTTACCTGGCTAAACCGGGGTGCCAGAAACCACAGCCACTCGGTCTTGGATGGGTTGAGCTTGAGTTTGTTACTCCCCTTACAAACCCGTACGGCCTCCAAACACCGGGACATCACCTCGGCAGCATCGTTGGGGTGGTCACAACTAGAAATAAAACTTCTGGTCTTATCTTGTTATCCACATCCTTCCCTGCAAAAGAATGGGCTGCTTTCTACTTTACTTGCTTACCTACCCATTTATTCTCTAGGTCTGTAATTATTATTACAAGACACAGAAATATGCAGAATTTAAAGAAATTCTCTTCCTCACCTCATCAACCTGCACGGCCCTCCTGATTGCATCCTGGTCCAGTCTGAACTTGAATGTGTCTTCTGAGCATCCATGTTTTTCCAGACTCCCAACTTTCATTTTGAAAACCGACCAATTGGGAAACCTCACCCAGTATGTGATGTCAAAGTCAGAGGCCAGATCCCCTTTCTCATCCAAATAGACTCCCTCTAAGGAATTATTGTAATATTGAGAGATGCGCAGGAAAGGGTGAAGCTAAAATAGAAAAGAGTAATGAATCAGTTGAAGAAAATAGGAAACAAGATTATAAATTCTCCTCAATTCAACAGCTGATGTTCCTGAAATTCAGGCATTGGATAAGGGATTAAGGACGATTTCCCACCACTGAGCTGAAGTGTTTCCCATCTATCCTGGATTTGGAACAAAAAATGCTGGTCTGATATTTGTCTCTCTTCTCAGTTTCTCTTCTCACTTTCCTGTGACTTGATTTCTCTTTAGGATTATTAGTGACCAAGCCTAATAGATGTGAGACACCTGGAAGCTGCCATCAGATTGTTTCAGAACGAAGGAAGCAAAATTGTTTTATCATCAATATCACAGGACATGACTAGGTGGTAGAAAGGAAAATTAAAAGAAACAATCATATTAACATGTTAACTTCTCTCCAATTTTCCAAATATTATCTGGCATTTCCATAACCCCAATATATGGAATTAGGCTCAATGCAAAACTGTTAATTGAAGTAGGTAGACAGGCTACAGAAAATGAGATTTATTCAATGTAGGTTATTAAAGGTTAGGACTCACCTCCTCAGATACTAAATCAGCACTTATAATTACTTATTTGCGAACTGCGGAATCTCTGCCAACTGAAAGTGGGTCTGAATACCATATAATTCCACATCTTCACACAATCAGATAAAAGTTGGTTTATGTGAGATCTCAAAAAACATTCAAACATTCCTGAATGGGAGAGTGGATTCTCCTGTTCAGCAAAATCTTTGTGATGGAAAAAGGAAAGTACCTGCCAAGGCTGCACTCTTTGAACTCGTGACCGCTTTCCATTCTTTGTGGCCCTTTGCAGGGATTGAAGAGCATAAGCTGCATGTAAAGCATGTGCAACTGTCCAGACAGTGTGGTAAATGTGGTAGCCATCCAGGGACAGAATCCTTTCCTTCAACTCTTGAGACATTGGCCTACGTTTCTTTTTCTCTTTGCACCTTGTCCAGCCTTTCACAGACAGAGCATGCTTTGAATAGGAACATGAATATACTCGCTTTACAAATCTGTCAGTAAAAGATTCAAATTCTTCAAGATGATCATGATTTATTTTTTTATTTGTCTGACTAAGGAAAGAAAAGATACGATAGCTTCTGTTTTCGAACCTTGGAATGTATGACATCCGCAAGGTGAGGTCCCAAATTGCTGTTATGATCCAAACTTTCCCCTCAACATATACCGACTTGCTCATCCAAAAACGTAGTACAGTATAAAATCCGTTTGTGAAGGATTTAAACTCAGCGTGGTAAATTAAGATGTTGACTTGGTTCCATTTATTGAAATGGCCAACATCCTTCTCTTTAAAATTCCAGCTGTCAGCTGTAATGGTTTGTGTGAAAATAACACAAATGCCATTCTGGTCAAGTATAGGTGTGAGGAGCCTTATAAAT
Organism: Tropidonophis doriae; assembly: GCA_026931265.2. Lineage (NCBI taxonomy): Eukaryota > Metazoa > Chordata > Lepidosauria > Squamata > Natricidae > Tropidonophis > Tropidonophis doriae. The sequence goes on along the minus strand of JAPKID020006854.1, from coordinate 7,868 downwards.
TTCTCTCCATCTTCGTTATCTGCAGCAATGAGTCCAATCAATGTCCACTGTCCTCCAATACTGGAGGATTTTGATGATTGCTAGATACTCATTTGTTTCTTTGGGAAAAGTTGAGTAAAAAAAGGGGAATTGTTTTCTGTCCCTCAAAACCGCAGGAGGAAAATTGTAACGGACCTGAAAAGAAGGAAAAACTATTATTCTCTCAGATCAAAAACAAAATATCAATCAGCAAGATGTTGGGTAAAGCTACTAGACCACTAAAAGTATATTCATAAATGTGAGTACAAAGCTAGGTTGATCTTTTACATATGATTAAATCTAGCCAGATATACCAATTTCTCTATTGTTGTACAATTTGTTCCTTCGATACAATGCTATTTATACAATAAAACTATATTGCCAATAGTCTACTATATTAAAAGTTGAACAGAATAATCTTTTGACTTTTCATCAGATCAGATAGAATGACAATAAAATTAAAAAGTAAAAGAACGAAATGGATCACAATATTTGTTTTATAATAATAGTTTCTATCTGAAGATAAATTACTTGCTATTATAATCTCCATTCTGTTCTTTATTGAAATATATGGATATGTATTTGTGTGTCTCTGTGCTTTTATGCACAGATATTGTAATTTTTTTCAATATTTAGTAAAATATTTTCTTGCTGCTATATTTCTAGCTCTTTTTACTGGTATGCTCTTTCAAAGAATACAGGATGGATACAGTGTCTTTGCTCAGGCTCTGCCATCTCCCACCAACACCAGCCATACATTTTTTCTTCCCAAAATAGCCCATAAGATTCTTCAATCCAGACAATACTTCTGGTAGTTTCACATATAATTCAGACTCTTGAATCTTCTCCCCCAACTCTTGGTGCCCCTCATGGCCATGGGGAACTTAACCCCATTCAAACAGCCATGCAATCAAGGCTGGAGAGACCTACCTGTGGGACCTTGTAGGGGTTCAGCAGATTTGAGGTATAGACGAACATGTCTACATCAGCTCTTTCAAGGACCATCAGCAAGTTTTTCTTCTTTCCGCAGCTGTAATTTAGAACATTTGCCTCTCCCTTTGAAAGCAGGCCCAGCAAAGCCTCTGAAGTCCCTCTTGTGTTGGAACTGCTGTCATGAATATTGTAGCCCAAGATGATATTGGGTAAGATTTGGGCATTCTGGTTAATCTCCTCCAGGGCAAAGAGGAAGGACAGGAATTTCCAGTACTGCCTGGAGCCTATTCTGGAAACATTTTTATCCCGCATTACATCAGAACAACATATTTTAAGTATTCTCCTTTTACTATAATAACAAGAACCTCTTGGTGTAATTTCCAACGTATTGCTTTGACTGATTCAGAACCCAAATGAAATGAATGAACAACACCCAAATATCTTTTGTCTCTATGTAAATATATTGAATAGTTTCAGGCTTTTACCTACACCCTGACACCTTCTCCACAGAGGAAGATCTACATCGGAGAAGTCTTGTTTCAGGGCATCTGGCTCTAAGCTCCTTAGAGTCTAGTGAACCAAGAAGGAGTAAGCTCAAAGTCATTCCTTCCCACCTTGCCCAGCAGTAAATGCTGTAAAAATACTTGAAACAGTCCTATTTCTTGGAAGAGACACGTACATACACACCTCCTCCCTTTTCTCTCCTACCCTATAGCTGTGTTTTCTTTCCAGACTGAGAAATATTTCATTCTGTGTAAAACTTTACGGCAGAGCTATTAGTTCATTTTGAGGTAGTCACAGCTCACAATAATTTAACTGGAAGAGCAGATTAGGCACAAGAACAGTAAATCACTCAATTAGTACAATCCCACTTTCTGTGCAGGAACTACATGTAATTCGATAAATCTGCAGGTGGCACTCCGGCTAAGCTATTTAGTTTTGTTCTGACTGGGAGGGCAAAAATCTCTACATTTAGCTGAAGTCTAGTTTTCTTGTCTGGGTATCTGCACAGACTGAGGGATGGGAATCTGGTACAGGACAGACTGCTTAATAATAGGATATCTGTAGCATTTCAAAATTAGGTATATGAAGTTTTGCCCCAAGATCAAGGAAGCAACACAGTAAAGGTATTATTAAGATATTCAGAAAGATATAATTTATCATAGCATGAAGAATACATACAGAATATGGGAAAGCACAAAAGAAATCTTTAACTATCCTTTCATCATGAATTAATTACAAGAAAGATACTTGGAACATTTTCACTAATTTCTTTTCAGGTTTCTTGCCACCTGGGCTCATCTTTATGAGATGAATTACCGATGGCCTCCAATCATACATCTTGGTTGTTCATCTCTGACCTTCTTCCCATGAAAATCTCACAGCTCAATCTCTCTCACACAAAAAATGGAGAGGTTATAACTCTGTCAGACATAGGGACTTACTCAAATTTATTAGTAGTAGGAAGGAAAGAAAAGATGGTTAATTCATCCAAAATTATTGTGAAGTAATCAATCCCACTAATGAGATGGTCTCCTGGTCTGTAGAAATTCAGTGGCTTTCTTTCTTCTGGCTTCAATTTTAAGGGGCATTTCAGTTTCTGCATCCCATAAATTGGATGGGGCAAGAGCAGAAGAAGAGTCTGCAGGATCATAGTTGACCTGTTGGGTAGAGTCACTTGTTCTTATCAAGTATGTTGAAGAATAACCAAGAACTAAATTATCAGTGGCTGCCCTTATTCAAGTGTGCAGCCAAGGCTTTAGACTTGAATATGAAAATCAATTCTCAACCCAGAAATCTTCCCAAGCGATAAATGACAAACAAGAAACTAAGAGACCCAGACTTTCTGTCACAAGTTATCAGATCATATTTTTTTGTAACTCTGTTGTTTACACTGAAGGCAATCATTGGGGAAAAGGTCTGGAGAATCAGGCAGACAATCAAGATATGTGGATAAGAGCTCTTGGTGTCTGTTGAGAGCTCTTGTTGTCAAGGTTGTTGCTGATGAAATATTCCTAACGTCATCTGGATTAGAATTGTTCTACTGAGAATTTAAAGTGGTTAATAACCTCCTGGGGAACTTGATCCAAAAGTGAACTAGCTTCCTCTGTACTGGGAATGCTAAGAAAGTGGTCAGGATGGACTCATTTTGAAGAGCATGCTAGGAGTTGTGAATTGCTCAAATGTTAGCAGAATTCACATGCAGATTCTTCTACATGGCAGCCATTTGCATGGACTAGATTTATCAAAGCGTTTTCAGAGCAGAAAATATATGTCTTTTTGAAGCCCCATAAGCCTCTGTTCACATGGTTGTTGGATGTCTGCAGAGGTCTAATAATGGCACCTACCTCATCTCCACTCTCTTTCAGCTTGAGGTTTGAGCATTCCATGGCCACAGAATTGCAATTTGCAATCATCATAATCATCTTCTGACAAGCAAAGTCAATAGCAAATCTGTCAAATGAGGATTACATGATGTTGTCTTTAATGACCAGGTGGAATTCATTTCACAACCTCAGTCAAAACCGACATTGTAAGTCAGCACAGTCAGGTGACATGTAGCAATGGAATTGTAAATTCTTGTTGAGGTCTGTAAGTGAGGACTATTTGTTCTGAGAGGGATCAGGATTGGCAAATCATAAAATGATTATGTAAGTTTTGGTGAATATTCAAAGCTGTCTACAGATTTAATGTGACATTGGAACAATGATCAGATTGAATCTGTGGACATAGAACAATGGTACCTGTCAGTTCAAGGATTATGGATCCTTATTTCCATAGCAATCCATCTATTATTAAATATATACATGTTGGCAAATACGAAGTTCTCACTCTAAACACAACTGGACAATACAATTTCTTTTAAAAGCATAGAACTAAATAGCATTCAGTCATAGGTATCACTAAACTGCAGCATTGCAACACAAGTTTCATCATTAAAGTAATTATGTCCATGGGCAGGATTGCCACTGTACTCAAACAATTGTTAACAGGCGGATTATTGACCAACGTCTTCCCTTCTAAATGGAGAACAACTTTAAAGATGGACTCTCAAAAGCCCTTTCAGAAGATTGTTGTGTTTGATGACTAGAGTATGTTTCAGTTCAATGTCTATATCATTGATCTTTGTTATTTTGAGAAAAAAGACCTTTAAAAGAACACCTAGTTGATCCACTGTGGTAATATTTTTAATGTCTTTCCATGGCATGGGAATGAACAGTTGGACAATGGAACCATACAATAACAGAGTTGGAAGGGACCTTAGAGGTCTTCTAGTCCAACCCCCTGCCTAGGCAGGAACCCTATGCCATTTCAGACAAATGGCTATCCAACATCTTCTTAAAGATTTCCAGTGTTGGAGCATTCACAACTTCTGGAGGCAAGCTGTTCCACTGACTAACGTTCTGTCAGGAAATTTCTCCTTAGTTCTAAATTGCTTCTCTCCTTGATCCTTCTTGTTTTACAGGTGCTTTGGAGAATAGCTTGACTCCCTCTTCTTTGTGGCAGCCCCTGAGATATTGGAACACTACTATCATGTCACCCCTAGTCCTTCTTTTCATTAAACTAGACAGGAAAAGAAGGACTAGGGGAGACATGATGAAAATAACAGAAGAAACCCTACACCCCACCCACCCACCCAATCACAAGTTTACCTGGAACCTTTTTGTTGCCTTTATTCTGACAGTCAGGCCATGTAAACGGCCAGTTTTCTTAAACACACCATTGAGATTTGATAAGTTTGTTCTTCTGAGTCACACAACATAAAATGCAGCGAAAGAGCCTGTGCTGTGTTTAAGGTTGTTATGGAAACTAACACTGAATATTTAATTAAATAGTAAATGTGGGCATGAGAACGACCACAATTAAAACAAGAAAGGAAAGGAAAGGAACTCTTTGTTCCTTGGGTAGTTTTGTGTGGCATTTATTTCTCTTGGCATTCTGAACCAAGACGTATTTTCAGCCTTAGCTCAATTACCAGTTATTCTCAAAAGAATATAAAACCCAGAACTGGTTACTGAAGAGATGATCTGTTGCCAGAATCCAGAACCATGAATAGATGCGACAAGTAAGAAACAAGACTTATTTACCTTTTAAGCTATAGTTTAACTATGGTATTTCAAACTGGCTTTCCACATGAGGGTGGCAGGAGAAATGGGGGTAGTTTGCAGAAGTGCTTTTCTTAGGGAGGTCTTTGGCCAGAAGAGAAAACAGAGGAGAACAGAAAGAGCTGTCCTTGAAGGATGATACAGGAAGATTTCCTCTACTCAATGACACATTGTCCCTGTATTTCGGGACACGCTCAACGCAGGCGTCTACCAGGAGATTTTGGAGCACTTCATGCTTCCTTCTGCAGATGAGCTTCATGGCGATGCTGACTTCATTTTCCAGCAGGACTTGGCACCTACCCACACTGCCAAAAGCACCAAAATCTGGCTCAGTGACCATGGGAGTACTGTGCATGATTGGCCAGCAAACTCATCTGACCTGAACCCCATAGAGAATCTATAGGGCATTGCCAAGAGAAAGATGAAAGGCATGAGATCAAACAATGCAGAAGAGCTATTGCAGCATCCTGGTCTTCCATAATCCCTCAGCAGTGCCACAGGCTGATAGCTTCCATGCCACGCTGCATTGAGGCAGTAATTGCTGCAAAAGGGGCCAAAACCAAGTACTGAGTACATATGCATGCTTATACTTTTCAGAGATCTGATATTATTCTATGCACAATCCTTGTTTTATTGATTGCATGTAATATTCTAATTTTCTGATATTGTGGATTTGGGCTTTTCATGAGCTGTACGCCATAATCATCACAATGATGACAAATCAGGGCCTGAACGATCTTACTTTGCATGTAATGTGTCTTATCTCATATATTAGTTTCACCTTTTAAGTTGCATTACTGAAATAAATGAACTTTTGCACGATATTCTAATTTTTTGAGTTTCACCTTTATGTACTTACTTCTCCATTGCCTGTACTACACAGACATTAGCCTCACCTCACTATTATTCCATAAATACCCAAGGCGCACAGAAGCAACTTTATATCCCTCGGTTGTTTCCAGATATCAGCCCTGCTACACCATACAGCGTGGCCAAGTTCTGCACAACAGCAATTAAAATGCATCACAAATGATCCATGCCAGAAACCAGTTTTAACAAGCACTTCATTCAACATTCTACTGTGCTCTGTATTGTCATCAATCTAATATGCCACATTCCCCTATACTTATTTACTACCCCTTTTTAGATATTTTTTAAAAAAAATATTAGATAAAAAAATTCATTTACTATCTCCCTATTATGCTGGTCTTTGACTGTAATACTTATTTGATTTGAAAATTTGTACAGTGTTGCAACTGTTGGTGTGTTCAGTGTGCCAGGCATTCCATAGTTCAAGGGCACAACCAGATGCTGCATTCAAGTGCAATCTGTCAGTTAGGCAGAAAAATAAAAACACTATCATATGAGTTACTGTTCTGGTTGTCAAGCATTATGCTGCCTCACTAACAAGGCCTATGAATGGTGCAGTCCTTATAGGAATATGAATGCTATATCTCCCTGCCTTCATTTTATTTCCCACTGAGTATCACCCGAAGCGGGGAAAACAACACACAATTCCTCCACTGAATAGATAGTGAGGTGCATTTGGATATGTTGTGGGTTGTGGGTGCTCCAACACTAGAGGTTTTTAAGAAGATATTGGACAACCATTTGTCTGAAATGGTATAATGCCTCCTGCTTGAGCAAGGGGTTGGACTAGAAGACCTGAAAGGTCCCTTTCTACTCTGTTATTCTGTTATGTGTTATGAGCTTTCAGTGACAGATTTAGCCATCTATCAAGTTGCCTGGGTAACAGGTTACAAGCCAGAAGTACTCCATACTTGGACTTGGCCAACTGGCCTATTCTTGACTATGGTTTTAAAATGACCCACAGGGGCGCAATGGTTAGAGTGCAGTATGGCAGGCTACGTCTGCCACCTGCTGGCTGCCTGCAATTGGGCAGTTCAAGTCTCACCAGGCTCAAGGTTGACTCAGCTTTCCATCCTTCCAAGGTGGGTGAAGTAAGAACTCAGATTGTTGGGGGCAATAGGCTGATTCTGTAAACCGCTTAGTAATAGCAATAGCACTTAGACTTATATACTCGGGGCCTAGCTATATGCGAGACCATACATCCCTTCGACCGATCCGCTCCCACGGGGTGGGCCTTCTCAGTGTGCCATCAGCCGGGCAATGCCGATTGGCTCCACCCAGGGGAGGGGCCTTCTCTGTGGCAGGCCCCACCCTTTGGAAAGACCTACCCCCGAACTACGCGTCATCTCAGACCTCCGCCTCTTGCACCAGCGTCTTAAAATGCACCTATTCCAACAAGCTGGCCTAGCATAATCTCCCTTTTCTGACTGTTTTAGCTATAAATTTTAATTGGGATTTTACATTGTTTTAGCACAGGGTATAGGTTTAATTGGTTTTTAATTAATGGTCCTTTGTATTATTTTTTTTTGTATTGTTTTTAAATTTCCTGTGCGCCACCCTGGGTCCTTTTTTAGGAGAAGGTGCGGGATATAAATTCGAAATAAATAAAATAAATAAAAATACTGCTTCACAGTGCTTTACAGCCCTCTCTAAGCAGTTTACAGAGCAGATAAAGACAATCTAATCTTTTTGCAACAAGATGGGAGTAAGTAAAAGGCAATGCTATAAAGTCACATCATATAAAAATAACAAATGGGACTTCAAGTGAGACCTCTGTTTCTGAAGGATCAAATCAAATCCTCTCTTTCAGTAGACAGAACAATACCAGTAAGACTGAATAAGGAAAAGCGGGGCCCTTTCTTCCATTTGGTAAAAGAAAGCAGCTGGTTTGGGTATTGGACTAGATTGGTAATGAATTGAAATTAACCACACCTTCCCCAC
>JAPKID020006853.1:0-10483 GCA_026931265.2 Tropidonophis doriae | reverse complement strand
GAGGGAGGGGGGGGGGAATGCGGTAGGTAGGTAGGTAGGTAGGTAGGTAGGTTGGTAGGTAGGTAGGTAGGTAGGTAGAGGGATAGAGAGATATAGAGAAAATATGGTAGGTAGGTAGGTGAATAGATGGGAAAATACAGTAGGTAGGTAGGTAGGTAGAGGGATAAAGAGAGGGAAAAATACAATAGGTAGGTAGGTAGGTAGGTAGGTAGGTAGGTAGGTAGAGGGATAAAGAGAGGGAAAAATACAATAGGTAGGTAGGCAGAGGGATAGAAATAGGGAAAAATACAGTAGGTACGTGGATAAGAGGGAGAAATTACAGTAGATAGGTAGGTAGAGGGATAGAGAGGGAGAAATACAGTAGGTAGGTAGGTTAGGGGTTATACGGTGGTTGTATGTATGTGTTTGTGTGTGCAGGTATAGATCTACACACAGATTGGTTGGCCATTTAACCAGACGGCCACAGCAATGCGTGGCTGGGTACAGCTAGTAGATAATAAGTCCAAATGGAACCTGGCCGTCGCTCCATATTCAGGCCCCAACCTCTTTTGAGAATCATTAGACCCAATTCTTGTTGAAAATAGAGACAAGAAAAAGGTCCTACCGTCTAACACAAGCAAGTCGGACTCACGTTCAAACAACTATCACAGATCTTCCTTTAGGTACCCTAGACCAGATTACCACCAGCAGCAGTTCTTTCCATATAGGTCCAACAGACAGAATCAACAACCATTCTTTCAAGACAAAGGGCAATTCCAGGGCCAATTTAGGTGGCCCTTTCATGGGGGGGGGCATCCCTTCTGCAGAGGAAAATGACTCCAACCCAAGTCACCCAATAGGCGTCTGCCTTGCACTTTTTGCGGATCAGGGGGATCGAGTAACAACCTATGCCTGAGTCAGATCCACCGTCAGGGACGGCCTCTGACTAAAATTCCACTCTCCCCATCCACCACTCTTCAGAACCTTTTCCACATCTCGGGATCCGACTCGACAATGACTAAAGGATCTAGCCATCCAACATTTGCTGAGCATTCATGCAATAGAACCAGTCTCGGCAGTAGAACAAAAAGGGCCACTACTCCAACCTGTTCGTGGTTCCAAAGAATTTGGGAGGCTGGAGAGTGATTCTGGATCTGAAACACTTCAACTCCTACTTGGTGTACAGATGATTCAAGACATCATCCCTCAGGTCTATCTTATTGGGGATCCAAAAAGGGGACCTCCTAGCCTCTGTGGATTTAATGGAGGCCTATCTACACATCCCAATCCTGCTAGCCCATCGCAAGTACCTCCAGTTCTCCCATCACGGAAGACACTTCTAATACAGGGTGCTCTCCTTCGACTTAGCCTCAGCTCCCTGCATGTTCACGAAGGCCCTGGTAGCATTGGCGGCTCACCTTTGCACGGCTCTGGTGAGAATCCAATGCTACCTAAACAATGTGCTCATTCAGGCCCATTCTCACATCCAAGCCCCAACGACCTGCACCATCCTGACTTTGGCACAGCTCCTGGGGAAGATGGTTTCCTGCATGTATCATTCCCTGGGCCTGCCTCCATTCTCACTATCTACAGTGGGTACTTATTCCTTTCCAACGGCAACGCACAAGCAACTCTTTAGATACCATTACTGTATCACCGAGGCTCCGAATCTACCTGCCCTGGTACTGTCTCCAGCCCTCCAGCAGTGGACAGGATTTGGGTGCCAGACCGAGTAACCATAACAACTGATGCGAGTCTCTATCGTTGGGAAGCACTGATGAACTCCAACCTGGCGCGGGTTGCTGGACAACCTTGGACCTATGCAACAGCATAAACTGGCTAGAGTTAAAAGCATGATTGGCCCTCCTTCATTTCTGGGCCTCAATACTGCATCACCACATACTGCTCCTGACGGACAATATAGCCACGAAGGCTCACATAAACCGACTGGGGAACCCACTCCAAGTGCCTCTGGCAGGTGGCCCTGAAACTCGGGTCCTGGGTGGAGAATTACCTGGCATCCATGACATCTGAACAAATCTCCGGAAAGGTCAATCAACAGGCTGACTGGCTGAGTCGTAAGACTGTTGACAACAGCAAGTGGCAACTGACCCCAGAAGTTTTCACAAAATCTGCCTGGGGTTTGGCACACCGCTGGTGGACCTGTTCACAAGTCCAACCAACAAACAGCTGCCATGCTTCTTCTCCCACTCCCTTACACAAAACGTGGAAGGGGCAAATGCCCTCTGCAGCAGTTGGTCTCTGGGCTTGCTCTATGCCTTTCTCCCTTTCCCACTGCTCCCGTGGACCTTGAGGAAACTAATAGTAGAAATGGCATTCATTATCCTGATAGCCCCATACTGGTCCAGAAGGTCCTGGTTTGCAGACCTGGATCTGATCCAACTGTCAGTCTCCCCCCTGTGGAGGATTCCAAAGGAGGAGGTCGCTCTGTATCAGGGAACCCCAATCCATCCAGAATCCGAGTGGCTCCACCTGACCGTCTGGCTACTGAGCAGCACCTTTTGAGGGGGGCCAACCTTTCCTCCAAGGTGATTGCCACCATCAAGGCCACCAGGCACCTGTCGACCATGCACATCTACAATGCATCATGGTTGGCATCATGGTTGGCATCATGGTGCGAAAAGACCGGCATGACTGCCACTGAGGCCTTGGTGGTGCAGGTATTGGATTTCCTGCAAAAAGGCCTAGATGACGGCCTGGCTACTGACACCCTACACCGCCAAGTGGTGGAACTGTTCTCAGTCCTAGCAGGGGACTGCAAATTTCCCCTATCACAGGTTCCCTTGATCAGGAGATTCCTCAAGGGAGGATCCAATGTCTGTCCTCCCCCAGTCCATCAGTTCCCCACATAGGATCTCCCGCGGGTCCTCAGGGTGCTGACAGGAGCCTCATTCAAGCCCCTGAGGATGATACCCTTACGATTCCTAACCCTAAAGGTAGTCTTTTTGTGGTGGTGACCTCCTTGAAACAGATCTCAGAACATGGGGTGTTGTCTTCCAAGTACAACCTCTGTCAGTTCCATCAGGATAGGGTGGTATTTCAGCTAGACCCGACCTTTCTCCCAAAGCTCAACATTCCTTTTCACAGAGAGCAAGAAGATATTCTGCCAAATTTTTGCCCGAATCTCTCCCATGAGAGGGAACGCTTGTGGCATTGACTCGACGTCCACCTGCGCATTTACCTCCAACGCACAGCGGGGTCCTGCCAGTCTGAGGCACTGTTCATATTCTTCCAACCTGGCTCCCTGAGATCCAGGATCTCCTCCGCCACCATAGGCAGGTGGCTGCGACAGGCCATCTCTACCACATATGAGGACTTGGGCTGTCCCATTCCTACAGGGATCATGGCCCACTCCATACAGAATGCTGCCACTACGGTGGCCTGGGCTACCAGGGGGCCATTTGAAGAGATTTGCCGAGTGGCTACTTGGGCTTCCCCACTCCCTTCATCCAACATTACCGTCGGGATAGCTTTGCCTCAGCTGAAGTGTCCTTTGGACGTTGGGTCCTTCAAAGAGTGGTGACTGCTCCTTCTCTGGGGTCTTAATCCCGCCCGGGGACGAGCTTGGGTACGTCCCAGCTGTAACCCCTCCCACCATGCATACAGGAAAAGGAACGTTGGTCTTACCTGAACGTTTCTTTTCGATATGATGGTGGGAGGGGCTACATCCCTCTCGAGTTATCGTTAGTCAGGAAATTGGAGGGGTGCGGGGTGGTCGGAGAGTTATTGTTTGTTATTATTGTGGTGTTTGTGTGCTGTTGTGGAGGTGGTGGCGGTTTTTACATTCTGACAGTTTTTGCATGCGACTTCAAGGAAACTGGGAGCTAAAAGGGGAAGAAGGATCCTTAAAATGAAATTCCATTCAGTCTGGAGAATTCTGGGAACTAAAGTCCTTCAGACTTAAAGTTGCAAAGGTTGGAGACCCCTGCAGTAGTGGCCAAAATTGTGGAAACCTTTTGGGGAAATTTTTTTTTGAGGTTTTCTGGTCAGTCCACAATTGATAGTGCTTTTGCTTAGGACAGGTAGAGGCAAAAGGACATTGCACTAGGAGGAGTATCTGGTGGGGAAACCGGATTTCTGGTTGGTTCCAGAATCGAACAGGGGGCTTCCAGTTAGGACCTTTGAGTGTTTAAGGTTGCCCACCCTTGCACTAGGTATTCCAATTTCCCCCTTTATACTCAAGTCTAAGATCCTCTTTATCACATAGTGCGTGTGGCCCTTGATTATGATGGGCTTAGGAGGTGCTCAACCCACTAGTTGGACTTGTGAGTCCATAGCTAGTTTCAGTAGGTTGCAATGGAATAACGGATGCACCTTCCCCAGTAATCGGTATGTTGAAGTTGTACCGTGACTGGGTTAATCACTTTCACTATTGGAAATGGGCCCAAGAATTTCAGGCCCCGTTTGTTTGAGGCAAGCCTCAGTCTCAGGCCTTCATTGACAGGTAAATTTTATCTCCCATCTTAAACTCCGGTGGTGTAGACTTGTGTTTTAGTCCTGTTTCTTATATGCCTCTGTTGCCTGAGTTGTGGCCTTGGTATTTTCCTGTGCCTTCTTTAGTGACTCCATCTACTCAGTGGCATGAAGGAAGGTTGCTCCCACGGAAGCTCTGGCATGGAAACAAACTACACTGCTGGTCACTTGGAAAGAGGCCAGGCCAGTGCTACTGTGCACTGCGTTGTTGTACACTACTCCCGCAAACAGCAGCAGCTCTGTCCTGTTCAATTGTTGATAGTTGATGTAACACCTTAAGTATTGTTCCATCATTGTGTTAGCTCTCTCTGCAGTCCCATTAGTACTCGGATGGAACGTTGATCGGTGTGACCCTTGGCTCACTCCTCACTGAACCTTTGAAGCTGGAAATAGGGCAACACAGAGAATGTTTCCGCTTCATAATAGCATTATGTTATACTCAAAACATATGGGTTGGGTCAATTTCCCCAGTCTTAGGATGGTAGGCATGTTGATTAGGCAATGGGTGCAACTTGTGCCTTTTATTGCCTTTAGCTCCTGGGCCCCAGTCTTTGGTGCTATTATTTTTGCCTTTATCGTAAAAGTACAGATTGATTCACTAACCATCGGGTTGTCCTTGCCTTTGTCATCACTGTTGTAGATTTCTAGTCCCCTTTCAGCTGGAGGGGAATTGGACTTCTGCAACTTGCCAGGTTGATGTTCCTTTCTTCTCATGATGGGATCAGGAGTTTTCCGCCTGGAGTCATCTGCAGGTTGCTTTGATTGATCTAATGATCCTGCAGCCAGTTGTAGGAAGCTCTCTAGCTTCCCTCCAGCTCCTCAGTGTGCCTGGGGTGGAGGTGTTCTTCTGCCCTTTCCCCCGTGTGGTCTTCGGTGTGGAGACATGGGCCTCATCAGGTTGCTCCAGCATTCTCCCCACCTCGCTTGGCTGAAGAAGGGACCTCCTGCCATGTTGGTACCCTGGATACTGTCTCTGGGCTCATGATGCTCTGACCTACTGAGGCAGAGGGAATAGGGGACCCTTCCCTTTTTTATGTATTTCTAATCTTTCTCTACAATTTATTTGCCTTTCTCCTTTGATTCGGGTGGGGAAATATAAACGTACTTTGCTTCTGGTAAAAGATTACAAATATTGCTGGAACATTGCTACACGAGGTGGTAAATGGGCCAGCCCAAATCGTCCTCCCGGTTTGATCTTCCCAACTGCACCTTTGGCCAACGAAGCCCTCGAACCTACAGTAGATGCAGCGGTTCGGAGGGGATCATATGTAATTTGGCCCAAGCCCCCACATTGGATCATTGTGAACCCTGTCTCACTAATGCTCATGTGGGTCCCTGGGTAGTCACGACCCTGATATATCATACTCAGGTCCCTGAGGGATGCACCCCTCCAATCCAAGACGTGTCTCTTGAATACTACCATGTACCATTACTGCCTTATGCAGAACAAACTGGTGTGTTACAGGCCCGAAGCCCCAGTACTCTGTGGGCAGGCTTGGGTCAAGTCACGACACCCAGGGAATCCAGACTTTACTTTCTGACTTCGGTCCTGGCTTTAAAACAAGGGACAGAACCCATAAACCTTACCATCGATTTCTGTGAAGCGATGGATAAGGTGTTTGAGGTGTCATGTGGTTCTAAGTCCTGGAGAGACACCTATAAAGCCAACCACAAGTACTTCTGCACCCGGAACTTGGACTGGTCCAAAGGTAATCCAGATATGTTTACCCCCTGCACTGCGAGGACTGACTGCTAAGGGTGGCAATGTGTCTGAACACACCGGAGGGGGCTACACAAGTTGCCCCCAGTTTTCCCAAATTAGAAGGCTGACTGATAGTACGAAAGTCTCTTTTCAGGTTTCAAGGGACCACCCTGCCCAGTTGAGTTATGGGATAGGCATTGATGGTACGGGGACGGACCCCAAGATGTTCATCACCATAAAGGTCCAGACCGTCCGGGATCGGGAGGTGCGCTCCCTGGTCTGGTCTGTGTATGACCACCTTAGAAAATTAGAGAACCCGCTGCCTCTGAGCACCACAACTGTTAATTTGTTTGTGCAGATAGCCAAGGAGGTGGCGAAGGTGCTTACCGTCACCAACTGCTTTGTCTGTGGTGGCATTAATATGGGGGAGCAGTGGCCGTGGGAAGCCAGGGAGGTGAGCCCGACGGAGTATAACTCCTTATTTCAAGCCAGCAATATCACCAAACGTACCCACTTTTCAGGTGTCGTGTGGACTCTAACAACCAATTTGGTTGGTAGGAATTGCTTTGCCAAAAATAGCACCTTTCCGGTGGGAGATCTCATTTGTGTTGGCCTGTGGGATCCCTCTTATTCCTCCTGGACCTCCCTGTCCAATCTGACACAGCCCATACAATTTGACCTTACCCTGTTTCCTTTCATTGAAAACCGCTCAGCCCCTTGGGTGGCTCCCACCAACATGTATTGGATCTGTGGCAAATTGACCTATGAGTATCTGCCCCCACAATGGTCAGGGTCCTGCGTCCTGGGATGGATAAAACCCTCCTTCTTCCTGCTGCCTATCCAATCCTGCCAGGTGTTAGGCCCCTCCAGATGGAAAAGGGAATGGTTTTTTCCCAGTTCCCCTGCAAGGAACTGGCGGAGTATGAGAAATCCACATATTGGGACTCCAAACGTATCGTCTGCACGTATGGGGAGGCCACCTGGGCGGAGGATGGGTCATGGAGATACCATACCCCCATCTACATGCTTAACAGAATTATCAGATTGTAGGCAGTACTGGACCTGGCGGGTCAGCGTATTGATAAGTCTAAACATCCCGGCAGGAACCACAGATAAATTAAGGACAGTGGTGTATCAGAATAGATTGGCCCGTGACTACATCCTGGCCTAGGAGGGAGGTGTATGTGGGAAATTCAATCTCTCCAATTGTCTCCAAATAGATGAAACCAGTACTGTTATCAAACAGCTGACCACCAAAATGCAGCAGCTCACTTGCTTTGATGGCCAAGACTGGAAGGGCCTTGATCTGACAGCCACTTTTGGCTCCTGGTTCCCCAAACTCCCTGGCCTTCAAGCCATAGTGGCCCTAATTGGTCTCATCGCTGCCAGATGTGTTATTCTACCCTGCATCCTCCCCATTTTTATGCGCACTATTACTAACTCTCTGTCTCTGCATGTCGAAAAAAGGGCTTCCGACTGGGCCATGGCTATGTGGGAATACACTGTTTTGTCCACTGAAGACACCAATCCTTTGGTTGATGAAACTCTACAGTAATTTTTCAATATGGTAGACTTCCAAAGGGGGGAATGAGGCAGAGGGGATAGGGGACCCTTCCCCTTTTTACGTATTTCTAATCTTTCTCTACAACTTATTTGCCTTTCTCCTTTGATTCGGGTGGGGAAATATAAATTTACTTTGCTTCTGGTAAAAGATTACAAATATTGCTGGAACATTGCTACACAAGGTGGTGAAAGAGAGCAACTGTAAACAAGTATAGGTGGTGTAAGATATGACCATATATGGAAATAGCTATGGCATAAATGATACAGCCTTGTATGGAATATATGACAATGTATTAACTTCTGGGTTTGTATTATTCCAGTATTAACTTCTGCATTTTTTGATTGACATAAGGGAAATATAAAACTAACTCACTGGGCGTTGCCCAGGCAGATCAGATCTTGGTGCAGCAGCATGCTGAACTCAGTGCATCAGTGCATCATTAAAAACCTGTTTCTCTTTTACCTTTATGGTCTCTCGTCCCGTTATTGTAATCAATGTGGAGGCAAAGAGGCTCCGCTGTCGACCATCGAGTCTCTGAGGTTCACTTCCCTTGAGACTGGTAAGTCGGGGCTTTTCTGTCTTGCACCAAGTCACTGGAGAGATGAGGAAGGAGCTTCTCCTGGCCACAAGGAAAAGCACTGCCCAAGCCGGCACCTCAGCCAGGGGCTTCTCAGAACTGGATGAAGAGCAGCCTGCTGGGCCATCTCCAGCAGCTGTGACAGATAAGGGAGGTTGGTTCCCTGCAAGCCAAAACCATCATAACCCATGTCATCATTCTTCTGGAGTGGCACCAGGGTCTATGGTTACAGCTGCGGAGGTAAAACATTTGGGGGAGCCAAGGCAGCCTTAGCCAGCTTCATGGCTCTATCTGGGCTGAGCAATTTGCTATTTGTTAAAAGGTTTTGTTTTGACTAACTACCAGTAGTTTAGTTTTACAACACCAGTAAAGCTAATTTGTTTTTACTAACAGTGTCTGCTTTACTATTTGTGTGTGTACTAGCAACATTTCTCTAGCTGCATATTGCGCTGCACAACTTTTCTGTCTCCCAACAGAGATATCCCCTAACACTGGTTGTGGGGCCAGTGTATCCTGAGTATATATAGTGCAAGCTGCAGCAAATAGAGTTGAATTGCTACACACATTATAGTTTAAACAAATATCTGTTTAGTTAAATATGCCAGAGAAGATGGCACAAGGTCAAGCTCCAAATTTATCATTGATTACCAGCTGGATGGGACAAACTATGTATCCTGGTCTGCAAAATGTAGCCTGCTATTGCACAGTGAAGGACTACGGGAAGTAGTGCAGAACCCACCAGACGTAGCTAACTGGGATGAAGATAATGATGAGGATGAGGATGCTAAGAAGATAGCAAAGTTCCAGAGAAGGAATGAATGGGCTTTATGCATTATTACTCTAGCTGACCAAGAACTGGCTCATATCTGAGGTGAACAGTCTGCTGCAAAATGCTGGGACACTTTGAAGAGGCTGTATGTTTGAGATTCTGTAGGTGCACATATCAACATTACCAGAAAGCTGTTTAGAACAAAACTCAGCAAGGGTGGTGATACATTAGCTCATCTGAACTACATGTTCAGAAGCTACGGAGAAGTAATTAATTTTTTCAGAACGGCACCAAGTATACATAGTTCTATTGTCACTTGATGACAGCTACGATGATTTTTTTAACGTCTCTTGAAGTTATTTCTCAGCAGGAACTTACACTGACCATTACTGCAAGACTTCTTAAAGAATCAAGAAGAAGAGAAGATAGAAAACAGTTAAGGGAGAAGACACCAGATAATATTGTTTTGCCTAACTCTGTAAATACTGTAAAAAGTTGTTATAATTGTGGGAAGAGGGGTCACATTGCTAGGTTTTGTAAAAAGCCCAAAACACGGAAAACTGTACAAAATAGGAAAAATGATGTGAATGTGACTTTGGCTACTAATGCATTATCACTATTTGTGGATTGTTGACAGTAGAGCATTGATGTGCATTACTAGAAATAGAAATAATTTTGTAAAGATGATCACAACTAAACAACATGTTTCTTTAGCTAATGGGTGGAGGTTAAAGGCATCTGGTGAAGAATGGCTAAATGTCCATATATTACTGACAAACTGCATATGTTGTATGTACCAAAGTTAAGTATAATTTAATGTCAGGGTTTTGGTGAATCATTGCTACAGTGTAACAAATTCTGGGGATAATTGTGTTACAGAGAAAGGGAGTATCAAGGTTAATGCAAGGTTGCATGATGGTTTGTATGTGTTGCCTAATTCTAATGTTGTTAAATCTGTACAGTGGGGCAAAAAAGTATTTAGTCAGCCACCAATTGTGCAAGTTCTCCCACTTAAAAAGATGAGAGGCCTGTAATTGTCATCATAGGTACACTTTAACTATGAGAGACAAAATAAGAAACAAACATCCAGAAAATCACATTGTCTGATTTTTAAAGAATTTATTTGCAAATTATGGTGGAAAATAAATATTTGTCACCTACAATACAGTACAAACAAGCAAGATTTCTGGCTCTCACAGACCTGTAACATTTTCTTTAAGAGGCTCCTCTGTTCTCTACTCGTTACCTGTATGAATGGTACCTATTTGAACTTGTTATCAGTATAAAAGACACCTATCTACAACCTCAAACAGACACATTCCAAACTCCACTATGGTCAAGACCAAAGAGCTGTTGAAGGACACCAGAAACAAAATTGTAGACCTGCACCAGGCTGGG
>JAPKID020006850.1:0-10483 GCA_026931265.2 Tropidonophis doriae | reverse complement strand
TATTGTTTGAGAAGTTAGTCGGAAGAAGCATTTTAGTTGCTACAAAGTAAAGACTATTTATTTTCTTACTATCACTGCTTTAGAGTTTGTTTGTGGTTTACAGCAACGTATCTCTTTACTGTGTGGTGAATTACACTATTCTGCATTTATTTGCTAGCACTGTTTAAGAGACCAAAGTTCTAACACTGGTTCTAAACCCAGGGTTGCTGACAACATCTATTGAGATTTTTTTTTGAACCAGCCCATCTTGTAGAAAACAAGAAATAATGTTTATGTCCTGAACTGATAACTAATGAGACTTTAATTAGAATGGGAAATGGTAGTCCAGCTGCCAACAAATTTGCTACTTCTGCCACAGAATAGAGGAGACATTATGCTACTGTTGGTCTTCTCAGTAGTAACATATGTGACTTACACTCCCTTCCACTGTACCCTTCCCTGTGTCTTTGTAATTTTCTCTACTCAAAGATAGCTGAAGAATTTCAGAATTCATTCTCAAATCAAAAGCTCCTTCTCCATATGGCTGTAGTTCAAACCATTGGAACAGTTGCTCCATAATATTCATCTATACAAACTGTGCCTTCCCAAGTTCTACTAGTTTAAATGGATTTTGGTTGATCTTAAATATGTATTAGTTTATCGAATATAAATTTATTCTGACTCTTTGGATTGAATGTTGTAATTTGCTGGTGTATGTCTCTTTGACAGAAGAATGGATTCTTAATACATTCATCCCCCTTTTCTCTGCTATTGGAGAAAGAAGTCATTTGCGATCATATCTGGGGCATATGGAAAAGTACAAGATAGAAGATGATGGCAAATTTCACTGCATGAGTTGAAATGTCTACTCTAAACTTTGGATGTAGCCCTACATGTTTAATATTTACAATCTGCCTTTTATTAGCACTGTTTTAAAATTCCAAGCATAGCTATTTTACTCTATTCACCAATAAATAATTTATTGATATACAACAATGTCACTATAACAAGCTTATCATATCTAGTTCAACTACACCTGAATTAAAGAACAGCTACAGTATGTAAAGAAGCTTCAGAAAGTAAAACCTTTTTGGAAATAGCTATAATATTTTTCTGTCACTGGAATAAACAATCCTATCTCATATATATCTGCTGAAATCAATGAGACTCAAATCATTTATGATTAACTAAAATTCTATTGATTTAAATAGGTCTGTTATAATTTATATCTAAACAAAGAATCCCAAGTACGATGGGAGGGAAAATGAAACAATAAATCTACAAAGATCCTGTTGGTTCATCCCATCCAATCAGAGGTGGTAGTCTACAGGTTCAGATCAGACCGCCTGAATCAGTAGTGGAAATCATGGTGGCTCTGCCCACCCACACCCAGCTCTAGAGCACTCCATTTAGGCCCTTTTTTTGCCAAAAACATATGTGCAGAAGGATATGTGCATGAGCGGAGATGGCGCATGTGCTCACAATTGCAAACCAGTAGGGAAGATAAGTGTATACATCCTTGCATCCAATATGGGAGATTTGTGGCCACCTTTCATAAGACTTTCTATTATCTAGATAGAAACCAAGAGAGTGCAAGAAAACTAGCGATCCCAATTCCAGACTTATATAATTAATCCTAGGGCTAGACAAAGGAGACAAGAAGCTACCTTCGTTAAAAGGAAAACATGGAGAATAACAAAGCTTTTTAAAAAGTTTTCAAATTTGCAAAGTATACTTTTTGCATACATTTACAATTTATTTCATAAGGATAAAATTCCATACCAATGTTTGTAAGAATTTTGCTTGATAGAGACATTTTTGTAAAGTGTCTCCTCTAATTTTCAAATTTGGAATATAATTTTCTGTTTTAAAAATATGTTATAAACACTTTTCCAGTTTAAGAACAACACCATCACAAAAATATAAGGTTAACTTCTAGTGTTCCAGGTACTGTTCTAATAATAGCACTTAGATTTATATACTGCTTCATATTGTTTTACAGCCATCTCCAAGTGGTTTATAAAGTCAGAATATTTCTCCCAACAACCTGGTTACTCATTTTACTAACCTAGGAGGAATGGAAGACTAAGTCAGCTTTGAGTTGATCAGGATCAAACTGCTAGCTGTTTCAACATTAAAAAGCAACATATAGTTCCAAGCATTACAGTATTTCCATATCAATGTTATTCACATTAACATAGTTACTAACTATATAGATTACTATACTGTGTATTACATACACAGTTAAATTATATCAATATTTACAGACATACACATTTCTCTTTCTTTTTGATATATATTTTACATATGCTTTATGTTTATCTTCCAACCAAATATACCATATATTCCAGATTTTATAGAATTCTGATTCTTCTCTCTCCTTTAACTCCATGGTTAAATTATCCATCTCTGCACATTCAAGTACCTACATACTGAAGTACCACATTCTAACCACTCTGCCACCATGACTCTTTTTAGATCTCTTATGCTCATGTAACGCTTCTTATCACTGTTTGAGTGACAACTGAGGGCACTTATCAAAACCAAAAATATTCTGATTTCTAAAGCAATACAGGCAGTCCTTCACTTATGACTATAATTGGGGGATGGAAAATTTGTCATTAAGCAATACAAGTATTAAGTAAGACATGCAAGTGCACTGATTTTAGAAGCTTCCTTTCAGTGGTCATTAATCAGGACACCATAAAACTGTGATTTGCAATCTTCCCTGCTGGCTCCCCCATTGACTTTGCTTCCCAGAAGCATCCTGCAAATAATCCTGGGATGCTGCAACCATCATAAAAGTGGGCCAAGTGCCTGGATCCCAATCGCATCACCGCGGGCATGCTGTGATGGTTGTAAAAGAAAAAAAAAGCAGTTATTACTCACTTTTTTCAGCAATGTCACAACTTTGAATAATCACTAATGCTCATAAAATGAAGACACCAAACATATCTTAAGATACTGAATCCTTCTATTATCAGTTACTATTAATGCAAATTACTGTTGGCCAGAATTGGTTTTATTGGGAGTCCACAGACTCTGGCTACTTTTGTGGAAACAATGAAAGACAGCTCACCTGTCATTGTACTGCACATTCCACTCCTTTTGGTCGGCACAACGGATGTACAAAAAGAGTAGGGCTTGCATTTTGACACCGTGACATTGCTTTCATCAAGCTGATCCATTTGACAACCCCTGTGGATGCCAGTGTTGTGGGACAAGGTAGAGAGAGACTTTATCTTTTTTTTCCCCCCTTCATCACCATAATCTTAAGAAAACTTCCATCTCCGCAACTGCTATTCGCCTAGCACAAAAGCTTCCAGTGGCTTGAGTATTCCTGTCAAAACTAACATTTGCTTAGGATCATAGGGGCCATAGCAGTTATTGGAGGTGAAGAGGGGAATAGAGGAGTTTTTCATTGGGGTGTGATAAAAGAGAAATAGCAGTGATGCTGTTAAAAAAAAAAAAAGCTACCAGCATTCTGTAAACCGAGTGAAAAGAAAATACAAGCATCTTCTGTTTTCAATTTTAAATACGAAAAATGGAAAAGGAGGTCTGGTTGAGTTTAGTTGTCCATATTCCAGTCTCAATACCTACTTTCAGATGTAGCCCAGATTCCCTGTTTTAAAAGATGAGTGTCATAAAATAACACAGGGAATGACTGTACTCCATGAAGAAGAAACCTTATAAAAGACAAGCAAAACATAATGAAAGCCCTCCCAGAATTAAAAGGTTCTGCTTTTTTTTTTTAATGGCTTTAAGGTGCAATTGTAATCATACTCTAGAGTGATAATCCGGCTCACTTTAGGGTTAACAAGCTTTGACAAAGCACCACAGGGAAACCTGGTTTGGCCTCACCTACACAGTACCTAGCCTTGGGATGGATAAAAACAGTCTCATTCACTAATGCGACAGCACCAAGTGCCTCCAGGAACACTAAATGTTGAGAGGGAAAACATGAATCTTGACTTTCAGCAGAGGTGGAACTAAGCCATTGTTCACTCCCTTAAAAAAGACATTTGGTGGCCAGTTCAGACTGCCCTGGGGACACCTAAAGCTGCATTAAGTACTTGTGAAAGTGAAAATCCACTGGGAAACCAAATCCATTGTTTAAACCTCAGCATGAGCAGCAGACTTGCTAGCAGGGTCACTTTTACATGTCTTTATAAGAAGGTTCAAAATCTATTGTATATGCAATACGGATATTTTATTTGAGCTCACCTGTAAAGCAGCTAGAAGGAAAACTGCTAAACTTCAGGCATGAAGGGCGGGGGGGAGGGGATGTCAGGGGAAGAGCCAGGAGGCAAATGATGCTTCACTGTCTTCTAGTAGGAATAAATGTTATTTCTTTCCTGTTTTCCATAACCTCAAAAGGCAGCAAGTTTCAAAAGTTAATAAAGCCAAGGGAATATTCTTGTTGAGAAATATTCTGCAAAATATACTAACTTGAAAAAAGGTCTAGAGGGCACAGCTATTCAAAATGAGTGGTTATTTACAAGCCTTGGAATAGGCAAGTTTAATTGTAATTATAAAATATAATTTACTAATATATACCCCTATTCCTTCTGAAGATAAGAAATTAATGGCAGGCAATCCAAGCCTTTATATACAGACTACATACATACATACATACATACATACATACATACATACATACATACATACATACCGTACATATGTACATACATACATACTAGAAAATATTCAAAGTTGGTCAAAAATTTTGATTATCTTCTAGAAAATATGCTTAGTTTTAACCCTATAAGTCCCTTCCTATAAAGTAGATATTCTTTCAAATGTCCATTATGGTGTTCCAGCCATCTATCTCAACTCCTCAATTCTAAAGCAACTGGGAACTGAAGTAGCCTGGGAAAAATACAAATGCACATGTATCCATTTCAAAATAAGTTATCACCTTAGCTATTCAGACATTTAAATGAACACTCTCATTCTCTCCCTTGCTGTTCTTCCAATTCTTCAATCTCCTCCTTGAGGACCCCTTCCCCAATTGCACTGGGAATATTTGAAACTTCAAGGCCAATGGTGGAAAGACCCCACCAACAGAAAGTCCAAAACACCCAAAGTCCCCACAGCCTGCAGACACACGATGTCTTTCAGATCACTCAGGCAGCCTGGGATAGAGATGGGTATCATCCGCATACCAGTGATACCTGACCCCAAAACTGTTGGATGACTTCACCAAGGTCTCATGTACATGTTAAAAGGAAGGAAGGAGGAAGGGAGGGAGGAAGGAAGGAAGGAAGGACCTGAGACATTCCAATAAATCATGGCTGTGAATTAGACCTCTCCCCTCCTATTAACACCAATTGGAACTGACCAGGAGGAAAGAGGAGAACCAAAACAGCACTGTGCTGTTTACCCCAGAAGGATACCATGATCAATAGTATCAAAAGCCAGTAAGGTCAAGAAGACCTAGGATAAATGCACTACCCCCAATGCCACTTTTGCCAAAGGTCAACTCAAGAGTGAAATTCTTGCCATCTCTGTCCCTTACACGACTTAATCCTGACTGAAAGGAGACCAGATAATCCCTTTCATCTAGAGTTATTTGAACTGCAGTGCGATCACCTTCTCACAGCTTGCCCTAGATAGGACAATGGATAGAAAATGCCCAGACTGGGTGGGTTGAGTGACAGTCCAGTGAGAAGAGGGCATACCACCACCTTCTTAGTGGAATCACCCGTTCCTTCAAGGAATAATTACCACCACCTCAATAAAATGCCACTTCCCTTCTCAGACAAACTTACCCCAGAAGGATACCATGATCAATAGTATCAAAAGCCAGTAAGGTCAAGAAAACCTAGGATAAATGCACTACCCCCAATGCCAGGAGGGGCATGGATCTAATCTAATCAGGAGGGACATGGATCTAATGTAGCTCTATGTAGATCTATATTAGATCTAAAGTTGCTGTTAGAAAGGATCTAACAGCAACAAAAGTCCTGTCCCTCAGGCTTAACAAGATCAAACAGCAACAAGAACCCTGACCGCTTCCTTAGGCTCAACAGGATCAAACTTTTGCCAAATAACTTTGCAAGGCTTAGCGTGCATAACCTTCACTGGCCCTGCTGCAATGCTGATATCTAATGCA
The DNA here is from genome assembly GCA_026931265.2 of Tropidonophis doriae. Lineage (NCBI taxonomy): Eukaryota > Metazoa > Chordata > Lepidosauria > Squamata > Natricidae > Tropidonophis > Tropidonophis doriae. Next base: position 4,389 of record JAPKID020006850.1, on the reverse strand, counting down.
AAGCAAATCCAAGCCACTGCATCTGTCAGATGCCTAATATATTCTTCAGAGAGGTTAATCTCAGAAATACTTCTTTCAAGGAGAATCTGAGTTACCTTAGGTAGGCTCACAGAGCCTTGGAGCTCCACCAGTTGAGGCCCAGAAGTGAGATTGGAGACTGGAATATGGCACAGAAATAATATACCTGTTTCTGGTATATTACCAAAATATTATAACTTTCCCTGAACCCTTCAGATGCTTGCAAGACTCATTGCGCCAGTACCACCACTTGCAGCAGGATGCCACGTGCAATGCCATTCCATTGGGTGCATAAGCAGTGGCTTTGGCACAGCACATGGTTTCCTACTGCAAGTGGCAGCCCTGGTATGGCGAGCCTCCTGACCTCCTGACACAAGCAGCAGCACCAGCATGATGCACGAAATGGCGTCTGGCTGCAAGTGGCCACAAGCAGCCACAGGAGAAGTCAGGCAGTGACATAACAGGTATTGGGTATGAGAGCCCTGGCTGTGGAGGTCCTAAGATAAGTCAGTGTGGGGTACAATGGGCAGTTTGACACTCCCCTGACACATCTCTGCCATAGGCTGATTTTTACACATGCACCTCATACAACCAGACAGTGGGACAGTGGATGGGATCTTAATTGGGGCTTACTTTTGGAGTAGGGCTTATATAAGGTGGACACAAAAAATCAAGATAGGATTATTTTGGGATAGGTCTTATTTTTATGGTAGCTGCATTAGGAATTAGAGCTGTATAGCTTTTCTCAATTATGTTTGGTAGGGACCAAATATTGTGAAAATTAGAGTAGCAGTAGTAGAACTGTTTTGTTTTCTTTCTTTTTAAAAAAAATATTTTGTCCCCTAGAAAACCTGTAAGAATATTACCTACAGAGAATATCAACATGAATTAAATAACATTGGAAAGGCAGGAAGCAAATTCAAAAGATTCTTCATAACAAGGGGCATGAGAAATTGAGTGACAAGCATAAATAGCTGCAATAATTGTTTTGGTTATTGGAAGTATAAGGAACATGTGACTGTCTCCCCCTTTCCAAAGGGCAAAATTTACCTTCTGGTCCATCTGGCACAGAAGGGGCACGCCTTGAGCAAGCCCACCTATATCAAACAAAGAATGCACTGTAACATCTATTTCCTTGAACTGGCAATAAAATATGAGAGTGTAACAGGCAGCATTAAAATGAAAGTGAATGAGAAAGTAGAGATACATGAAACTTTAAAAGGCAGAAATAAAAATGTCTTCCATAAGCGTCAATGAACCTTCAGATCACAAAACCGTATGATATCATGCAGGTATGTATTGCAAGAATTTCAGAGAAGAATAACCTTACTGCACAGGAATACAGATTTATTGAAATTATCTCCATTAGCATGAGTGTAGGAGATGAACCTTCATGTTTGGGTCATTCTTAAATGTCACATTACAAAAAGCAGGAAATAAATGCTGATGAATGACTCATTCCACAATTGCCATGTTCTTGTACTCCTCCTGAGAACCATACAGCATCCTATTAATGACAACTGGGCTGATTTGTTTCATTCTTCAGATATTCATTATTAAAAATATTTTGAAACTGCCCTTTTATCCACATTGATTCCTAGATGTTTTACCAAGGATAAATATAATGAATCATGTCAGTATGAAAACAATTAGAATAATGCATTAGAATTAATAAAAGACAGAGTATATGAAGGGATATTTTCATTTCAAATGCCTGTTGAAAAATTATTTTAAATTGAATGTCTCTGGAAAGAATGAATGGATAACACCAGCTATAGCTTCTTTGGAAATGAGTCCCCAAATTATGGTAAAACTACAGGAAGGGCATCTCCTTTTTTCATGTCCACCATACTTTTCCTAAATTTCTAATGGAACTCATTTTCAGCTGTGGCCTTTCCTACTCAGTAATAGCTTGCCTATGTTACTTAGTTGAATTTTAAAAAATAGGTTTGATTACTACAATGTGTTGTACATAAGACTCCTGGTGTGGACAGTTCCAAAATTTTAACTAGCTGATTGAATTCTATTGATTTATATTTGTGGAACTATATCATATTTATCAGAGGTGGTATTCTGCTGGTAGTGAACTGGTAGCGGCAGAGGTGGGGGGCTCCGTTCACCCATCCAGACATCATCATGGACATTCTGCACATGCGCAGAAGATTCTGTGCATATGCCGGCATGTACTCTCCCAATTCCAAACTGGTAGCGAAGGTAAGAGAAAACCATTATTGATAATAATTGTTGTGATGCTGCTTGTTCTTTTCAGGATGGAGCTGATATGCCAGAATTTAATTAAACAGACTCACAGACATAAGCAATTTGTCTGTGAATTGTCTGATTAAAAGAAAAACAACCTCAGCTTATCCAGTGAAGATCTTCTTGAGATGATCAAAAATGCCATGAAAGTAGAAAAGAGAAAGTGGCTTTTCTGTGATGATGACTCAATTCTGAAAATTCCAACCAAAAGAGATTCAACTGATGCCCAAGGCTGAGTAAAACTCCCTGAAATTCCCCAACAGTTGTACCAGTCCAGGTCATCTGTAGATACTTTTGGACATGCTATAGAAAATGTAAAACTTTCAAGACAATTCTTAGCACCTGCTGAAAATAATTTTAAAAACTTAATTAGTAATGCCTCTAGGGTCAGAAAAAGTGTGGAGCCACAATTACTCTTTCTGCAGTTGCCTCTCTAATGCTTCTGAAAATACCAAAATGCAAACTATTTAATTGCTTTTCATATGTTTTAATTACTTGATTAATCCATTAAAATTGATGGATTAAAAGAATTGTGGATGTCTTTAAATGCTTGGTCATAAATGGAATATTAATTTATATTAATGAATCAAATGTTTCAATGGGTTTTCATGTTGTCTGTCTACGTGTCGCCAAGATTTTCAATTTATCATGAGCGTCATGATAAATGTCCCCACTCTGAAAACAGTACAGAAAATAAAACACTACAATTTATTATTTTGAACACTCACAGCCATTCAGACAGTTTCATATTTTTATATGATCAGAATGTGATTACTAAATTCTGAAGTTTGATAACATTACTTCATTCTCATGTTCCTCATAAACTGTTATTCAGAAAATAACTTTGCCCAGGAACAGAGAAAGACTCAGGAGTAAACCATTTATTTTCTCTTGGAAGATAGGAGTACCACCACTTAGATGCTGAGGGAGTATCTAAAGTGCTTGTACAAAGAGACTCTGGTAAGAAAGTGTAATGCAGTTCTGCTAATATGAAGGGATAAGAAATAAAACAGGACATGGAGTCTGGTAGCATCTTCAAAAGTAAGCATCTTTATTGAGGGATAAGCTTTGGGGAGCAGTCCAATCTCCACTAAAGGGTTAGGGAAGCTCTTCTTCATTGTCAAATTGTGAAGTGATGACTACTATCTGTTCCACTTTTTAAAAAAAATCCAAGTTTGCATGGTAAGCATCACGTGATGATACAGAAAAGCACAACATTCACTGGCAGAAGAGATGTCGACTCATTTTTAACCTGAAAGAGAAGAAATAAATAAAATTTGGTTGTGATTACTATTCCTTCCTAGAATATTTTAGTCCAAATATAATAATAATAAGGATTTCAACAAATTCTTGGCATGATAGTCATTGCTAAAAGAGTAGAATATTTGGGATAACTATCAGATTATGAGTCCTAGCCCTGCATTAGGCATAAAAGCCAGCTGGGTGATTTTGGGCCAGAAAATCTGGAAAAAAGAGTTAACAGTAAAGGTTCCCTCTTGCACATATGTGCTAATCATTCCCAATTCTCAGGGGCGGTGTTTATCTCCATTTCAAAGCCAAAGAACCAGTGCTATCGCCATTGCCATTTGGCCAGTATGACTAGATGCCAAAGGCACATGGAATGCTGTTACCTTCCCACCAAGGGTGGTCCCTATTTTTCTACTTTCATTTTTTACATTCTTTTAAAATGCTAAATTAGCAGATAATGGGACAAGTAATGGGAGCTCACTCCATTACGTAGTACTAGGGATTCAAACTGCTGAACTGCTGACTTTTCTCATAAGATCAGCATCTTAGCCCTTGAGCCACTATGTCCCCCTAAAAAAGAGTTACTGTCTTTTAATTACCACAATGACCAGCAACCTTTGCTCCATAGGCCCAAAAGCCCCCTTAGCATTGTGAAAGGACAAAAAATGTTATACTTTTTCCCCTTTATTTGGGGTACTGTGCCTGAAGGGGTTAAGAGATAACAGGTGTTTGCCAGTTTCTGAAACTTATTTTAAATAAATTCATTATATTTATATTTCTATACCGCGCCCTCTCCCCAGGGGACTCGGGGCGGTGAACAGGTAAAATTTAAAAACCCCAAAATATACATGTACAAATATTAAA
>JAPKID020006849.1:0-10485 GCA_026931265.2 Tropidonophis doriae | reverse complement strand
TTTTACACGGGAAAAGACCCGAACCAAACAATACCAGCATACCTACACCCGTGAAAATCTACGAAAGCAAATATATACATATATATATATATATATATACAATCAGCATATACAAACCCAACTGTGTAATTAAATACTATTTTTAAAAACCTGACTACAGAGAGGTTAATGCTAGGCTCTGAATGTGGGGGACAGTATAATGCATGTCTTTCCCTTAGAACAGATAGCTTTTTAACAACTTAAAAACATTAAAAAACAAAAACGAACTTGAGTTGTTGAACAAAACAGATCTATATCTCAAGACCATTCTTTTACTATCTCAATAGTCACAAAACCTCAATTTCTGCTTTTTGTTTGCTTCAGATTTCCAGTGCCTAATGTCTTTGTAATGCAATGAAAGTCTTGCTGTTATCTATTCTGTTTTGAAAAATGTGTGTCTGGCTATTGTATGGTGCATCTTGAACAGATACTGGGGTATAGTGATGGATTTTATCTGTATATTTTAAACTGTTGTATCTTCTTGAGTACCTGTGACTTGGCCAAATTGAAATACAGAAACCGAATACTGTTGATATAGGGTCATTGCTTTTTCTAACTAGAGTTTTATAAAATTATAAACTATAAACTATAAAATTCTGTTTTAACTTCAGTGATGAGAGAAGAGGAAAAAATAGAAAGAAATGAATTTTTAAAAATGCTGTGGTTGCTGTAAGTTTGTTGATATTTTGCTTGGGGTTTCACAGAATTCAAGTGTCCCCTACTTCTGTTGGGATAATCCAAATTCTGAAGGCCTTTGTAAGTGAAAATGGTGAGACAAGGCAATGTGTTGATGTTAAATATTGGGCAGTTTGTGGCTTAATGTATGGTATGAATCCGGCCAATACAATAGTTTATGATTCAGTAGGATGCAGACATTGTCACAGAGTCAAACCATTCTAAAACATTGGTGTCCAATAATGGTCAGCTCAAGATATCTGGAAGGCAATTCAAATAACAGGTGCTGCATGTCCCTCCTTTTATTTTTAGACATAATTTGCTGAACTATTAGGGATGTTAAATCTCTTTCCTATAAACTTATTTTTCTTTTGTCCTTTGGGTTATCTAATTCAGAAGTCACCACCATATCCTATAAGCAATAGATTCCACTCCCAGTTAATGCAGTCCAATGCTATTCCTGGATTGGAATCTAATACTTGCTTTTTATAGATAAATAAAAAGATCTGCCTATTGAGTTTATGGATTGCTTTGTGCCCATATTTGGTTTTTATTCTGCTTTTCTTCTCCCTATCATAAACTGTGCCCCAAACGTCAAGTTGTAGTTTCAAAGATTGGAAAAGTTAGGGTCTTTCACGACCTGATTTTTGCTTTTTAAAGAAAAATACAATTCTCTGTATTAAATATTTTATCAAAAATGTTCTTACAAAAGCACTGAAGCGTTGAAAGCCAAGGACCTTGATCAAAACATAATAGATGTCTTTTTAAAAAAGTTAGTTGATGAAGTAAAGCAAATGTTAATAGCTCAGACATATTTTAAAGGAAAAATTTCATTACTGCTTTTGCATTGATTCAACTTAGAAGCTTTTTCTCCCTTGCTTTTTCTTCAACTAGGATGCAGGTAGCCAACAGATCGGCTTCTTGCTTGGAAGCTGTGGTGTCACTGTAGCCTTGACTAGTGATGCATGCCATAAAGGGCTACCTAAAAGCCCTACAGGGGAGATACCCCAATTTAAAGGTAAGTTTGTGCAGGGTTAACTCGATACCATGTGATTTCATGTCTCAATGATGAGCAAAAGTAGATAATAATACTAATTAAAAGATGCAAAAGATGTCTGAATTTATGTCTTCCAAATCTGTGTAATTTTCAGATCAGTTCCATCTATCTTGCCTGTTCTAATCCAGTGGTTCTTGTAGTTGGGCACAATTGTCATCTCAGAACCATTGAGAAGTGCCCAACTGAACCCTGGCAGGGTGAGGTTAAATGGAATAGTTCACAATCATCCTGTCTTCTACAGACCTTGAAAATCCAAAACTTTTCTTCTAATTGATCAGTAGAACAAAATATCTTGTCTTCTAAACTACCTTGGGTTCTGGAGTAATGAAAACCCTCTCATTTGCAAAATAAAATTTGCTACAAATCATTCCCTTCTACTATGTTTTGCCCTAAGCATGCCATGGGAGGGTGTATGTAAATAAAAAGAAGAAGAAATAAGCATTCATATTGTCTCCCTTCACTCTTATCACTCTTGGTACTCATGCCAGGGAGAGGGAGAGAGGCTCCAGCAACAGGAAGTTGATCCTCTATGGGCAGTATAGTCCAACACCTCCAATGCCTATTTGAAACTGGGGCCAAACTCTTCACAGGCTGAGGGTGCTCAACAAGATTTTGTTTTTGTATCTAATGATTCCAGCATTTACTGATCATCTGTATTACCTCCAAGTTGCTGAAGAACACTTTCCAAAGGTCATTATTATTAAAGAAATGTGGACCACAATATTGCATGATGGCTTATGCTATTTTTAAGCAGTTATTCTATGTTTGTTTTTAAGGCTGGCCAAAGCTGCTGTGGTTTGTGACAGAATCAAAACACCTTTCGAAACCTCCTCGAGACTGGTTCCCCCATATCAAAGATGCAAACAATGATACAGCTTATATTGAGGTGAGTGCAGTGTGCATAGTATATTTGTTCATTCATGTTCACATATGGATCATTTCCATCTGTTACTCTATTACTCTATCATCTATTACGAGATTAATAGTGGATTAAATGTTTGAAGTAAATATATTGCAATGTATTCATTAAATAGTAAGACATATATGAAACTAGATACTAGAAACTTGACTAGACGTAGTTCCAGTCCTATGTAAGTCAGTTCCAGTTCTATGCAACTATAACAAACTGGACTTGTATAATAGTGTTAGGGAAAATTTTAAAAGCTTGCTATCTCAATTCAGCTAAATTTATATAGGATATTTTCTCCCCTCAATCTTTGAACAGCAAAATGGATAACCATTTTAGAGGCTACATGCTTGAACTTGTTATGTTTATAGCTGATACGATAAGTCTTTTCTTTAAGAATTAAGGTGAAAGGGTATCCCGTAAAGAAGAATGGCTTGTATACGCCAATGAGACAGATTTTGTCTGCTGTATCTGAAGTCCACTGAATCAAAGTCTATTGAATCAGAAGCTTTCTAAAAACGGCAGTGGAAACTTCTCAATAAAAACTAATTTGAAAAGTTCCAGAGTACAATGCCATGTGCAAAACTCTGTAAAAGATAGATGCAGTAGAAGTGCTTTAAATAAACAAGGAAGGAAACTGAATACTTCATAATATTTTTCATGAATTAAATATTAGGATAATGGATGCAGGAGCAGAAATAGTAACACTCAGCAGACTTTTATAGGGAAGGGATGGATACCGATGTGTATAGAAACATGGGAACTACGTTTTATCATTAGACAATTTGACAACTCCTGACAGATGTTCTTTTTAGAAGCCAGGGGGACAATATTATTCAACTTTACTTTTAGCACATATTGGTGGTTCACTATTCCACAGAAACAAAAGATTTGCTGCCAAAATATGTTGTTAGCTTACATCGACTTCTATTTCTCACCTCTATTTCAAAGGTTTAAGCAAAGGGACACAAAAATAAATGCATAGTATTAAACCCTACATTAAGCGGGCAAAAGCTTACATGGTGTTTTGAGGGGTTGGCCGGAGGAGCTATGTGAAGGGCCTCATGTGCTTCCAAGACCCCTTTTCTCCTTTTGAATCTGAAGAGCCTCAGTGCCTATGTTTAACTGTTAGGTTACAGCAAAAAAAAAAAGAGGTAATTTTAGATTGCATCTTTTAGAGTCATTAGCAGTCAAGAAGGGCCATAGTTCAGGTTTAGTTTCTGTGTTTGTCAGTCTCCATTTTAAGAGTGATAGCCAATTTGAAGAAAATCAAAAGAGACTCAAAGATAGGCAGCAGAGAAGATTTCACGTGAGAGATAGAGATTGCAAGAGAATTCAGAGGAAAAGACTTCGGAAATATTTAAAGGGGTGTCACACAATAGTAGGCTGCAAATTGCTCAACGTTGGTCCTAATGCAGAATCTGGAACCGGTTAAGGAAAGCTTATTAATGCTAATAAGCTTTGATAATTAAACTGTTTCCTGGGGAAGAAATAGGCTGCCTTTCACTGGATGGGTTCGGGCAAAAACTAGGCAGCTTTTTAATGGAGATACTTTAATTTGGATTTCTGTAGAGATCAGGGAGCCTCAAGATTGCTCAACCATTAAGGCAAACTAAGTATCGATATGAAAATGAGGTCCCCCCCCCCCCAAACTGCTTAGTCTGGATCTTTAGGGAGCTAGGATAATGGAAGATAAGGGTGTATAGACAATTGGCAGGATGATATGAATGAAAAGAAACAGGGAACTGGCTCTGTAAGAATGAGAACTTGGGTTTTTGAATAAAACATAGCTTTGGTTAATACAGAATATGGAATACCTAATACGGAATGGCAGATATCAATACACTTCTTTTCACCCAGGCTGGCCTGGCCTGACGATTGGCTACCCATTTTAGTGTAGATTAGGACTACAAATTTTTAGAGTGGGGTTTATTCTTTTTAATTTTAAAATTCGGGTTTTAGCACGGGATTGAATTATTTAATATACTTTTAGATTATTTATTGTATTTTGTATCTTGTTTTTAGATTGCCTGTGCACCGCCCCGAGTCCCTTCGGGGAGAGGGGGCGGTCTATAAGTATGATTAAACTAAACTAAACTAAACTAAACTATCAGTAACATTTTTTTCGTTGTGCATAGACCTTCTGAAATAGTATATCTCAAATTACATAATTGATTGATGTAGGTCCAATATGTATGACAATAAGTTTCTTCTCCCCCACCCCCAATACTTTAATATAATAATAAACACACAAAACATGGGAAAAGAAACCTTTTCAAAGATAAGATTGCTGTCCCCCCCCCACAAATCAATTCAGAGAAACCTTTTACAATTTGACATTTTGATAATTTTTATTCTGTCCCCATCTGATTTTGAATTGGGTTCCCACCCCAACATAGCAACCTGAAAGCTAATGCAATCTTATCTCGAAAACATTTGCACATCCTTGGTTCATAAGATTGAACCCTCAGGCTGCAACCTAAACACATACTTAGTAGAGAGTCAATCCTATTTAGCATAGAGGGACTTAATTCCAAGTAAACATACTTTGGACTAAACTATGGAAATCTTTAGAAAGACGTTGCCTGCAGAATTCAGGCTAATAGGAGCTGGTGCACATCAGCACTTACTCTGCATTTGTTTGCATGACAGAAATGTGTATGGCACCAGCTCTATTCAGACTATCTTGGTGTTCTTCAGAAGCTTATTTCTGCCCGTTCATGAAATACTTGATGATCGTCCGCCACACATTTTGATTGAAGCTTGACTTGACAATGTCAACTGGCCTTCTGTTTCACTTGACTGAAGTAATCAGATAAACTCAGCGTGAAGGAATAAAACGGAGCCAGGAGCAAGGCTGACAGTTAAATGGGAGCTAAGCCTCTGTTTTCTAGGCAAGCATCATCAGAGCCTTATTGGGGAGGTTTTGATTTGGTGGCAAGCAGCTCAGAACAGCTGCGCTCAGCAACACAATCACACCGTTGAAGGGCAGAACGGAACTGTGTCCCCTAATCGTATTTTCTTAGATATGAACAATAACATAGAGAATTCTGCCCAATCAAGAAATTCAAAGCTAAAGAATACACTCTTAAGCTTTGCCCTTTAAAACACATAAGCAGAGCCAAAACATTACTCTTATTCTTTATTTCTCAATATCTTTCACAAGCAAAACCTGATTTGTGGTGTCTTTAACTGCCTCTCAGATTGGCAGGAACTGTCTGAATAAGAATATGCCTGAAATTCCATTTTGCACTGACAATTAATTGAGGCAGCTTTTATTTTCCTTTCTGGTTTTTTATATAAAAATAAAAAGTCATCCAATTTGAATATTATCTCATAGACTGGACTGAAAGAGTGGCTGAAGATTTTAAGATTGGCCATATTACTCCTGGTGACTTTGGGCATTTAAATTATTTTTCAACCTTTTACAATTTTATCCAGAATTGTGGGATACGAGATGGACGACAAATAAATTTCATAATCAATTAACTACATTTCAGAATAAATCACTCTTGTCCACGCATCACATCTGCATGAATGGCTGCAATGCTGTTAATGATCCAGAAATATTGTAGGAGCATTTGTAGGGTAATCTGTGGATATTGTAACCATTCTAAGTAAATTACCCTGAAAATCAGATTGACACTATCTCCATGATATAGACATGGAAGCTGGTGCTGAAATGAGGACTTATTTCATGTTACCCTTCTAAACATGTGTAAGGAAATATGAAGCTAAACTTTATTTGGAGGTGATGTGCGTTATCTGAACTATTATTTGACATAATACCCAGACTCAAGGTAGTGTGAGATTTATTAGGCAATAGCCAGTGGAAACCACAAGCATGGTAGACAAAAAGATATACAAAGATGTAATTTGTCAAAGAAGCTCTGATGAGGGAAATTTTTCAAACATTTCTCCTCCCTCCCTTTTTACTTGTATGCTACTCTTTCTGAAGGTATTAAAATTATGATAATATCAGCATAAAGTAGATGTATATAACAATACAATTTTTAAAATGCAAATGTCACATGCCCATGAACCCACTTTCAGTTCATAACACACCTTTTCCCCTGCAAGGTGGAGCAGGAAGCTCTTTACCATTTTCCTGAAGCCCAAGAAGTATGACGCTAAAAGTTACTGGAAAGTTTCACAGAGTGGAAGTGGCTTTCAGTGTCAGCTTAGCCGAATTTGTGAACAAAATCAATGCAGTTTGTAATTCTGGGGTATATGTAGGATCCATAAGCATCCTTGGTAATAAATTGTGAATGGGTCTGTTGCATCCTATAACTACCCATTTTTCCCCCACTAAAATGATGTTGGCAGATGCTAAGTAAAATATTGTGTCAGGTTGGTGATCCAGATCCTTGGTGCATTGGTGGGTTATGACCAGTACGCCCTGGTATTGACGTACCAGTGCCTGCTGGGACCACCAAGTACCATTCTGGTACAGTGCTCCGGAGGGCTCACCTGCCTACCCATGCTCCTTACCTGTATTTGAGCTGTTTGGGGCTTCCATGCATGCACACCGAGCATACAGTGCCTGTGCGATGCTCCACCAGGCAGCTGGAGCATTGCGGAGGCATCACGGAACATTCATGTGGTGGATGCCCATTGCGCTGCACCAGTTGCAATGGGATCTGGAACCCACCACTGCCTTGGTGATAGCTTTCTAAGTCTCCTGCTGAAGCTTCATTAGAAGGAATGACGACTGTTCAAACTGAACGATGCTACACTGTATAAATGTATTTGTGGGTATGAATATTTAAATTCATAAGAAATGGTTGTGGTTATACAAAAATGATCTTCCGGCAGAAGAAGAAAAACAAACAAACATGTAATGTGGTCGTGCATATATTGATATTAAAGGGTATATGAGGTTTTGCTTATTTCCTAACCATTTTAATTACTTGTGCGTCATATTTTTTTAGCCTCTTAATTATTGTTGCATGTATTCTGTGCCAGAAACTCCAAATGAGAGGAGAATTGCAGCAACTAATTGAGTATTATTCTTCGGTCTTGGAATCTCAGTAGTTATATTTCGCTTTTCTTTTTTCTATCTTCTGCTTCCTCCCTCCTATTATTATTTTTTTTTTTTAAGAGAGAGGCAGGACAGCATGAACTACTGATGATGGAATATTTACCTTCATGAGCTTTTTCTAAAAGTTAATTACTGCTTGGAGCAAGTTGATTTGGCTGTCTTGAGCTCCCTTTTATTAGTGGAGTCTTTCATTAATTTCCCTCGCTGGATTTGCTGTTAATAGCTGCTTGGTCTCAGGCAGCACAAAGCAGCATCTGTGCCATTGATGGGGGTGGGAGGGGTGACGCCGTTTACAAATCAGCTCTGATTAACATGATGCTGCAGTCTAAGGGGAGCAGCACCTCTCATCTACCACCAGCTTCAAGAACATCGGCCGGTGCTACTCTAGCTCCAACGTGATCAACTAGTGTAAAAGGAAGGGGACAAAGCAACTTCTCACGTGGCAGCAGAGGGCAACTGGTGTAACTAAATGAAAATGCCAATTGATGCATTGGACAAGAGGATGATTAAACATACAATGAAGTAAACAGAATGCAAAAACAGCTGCTGCCACTGAGGTCTGTTAGAGAAATGTATCTGACCTTAAAGACATTATTTGAAAATTAAGAACAGAAAATCACACCCGTGAGTGTTTAATTTAACATTGTACTCCTAAAGGGAACTAATCAGATGCCCAGATATCTGGAGCCAGACTACAGTAGTTGTTAGTCCTGTTGTATCCTCACTTTTCATACGGTGGGCTTTATATATCACATCAAGCCTTAGTTTCAATTCGCCACATTTATTCAATATGTGGCTTGAATAACTCATAAAAATTAATGCCCTAGTTCCATGATGGTGAACCTATGGCACATGTGTCAGAGGTGGCACACAGAGACCTCTCTGTGGGCGGCACATACACCGTCACCAGTTGCTTTTCGGGGTTCCGTTGCATGCATGTGCACCAGCCAGCTGTTCCAGTGCGCATGCATGCCAGCCAGCTGACCTTTTCTGGGTTCTGGCACTCTGGCACACTCCGGTTTTGGCACTTGGTGCCGAAAAGGTTAACCATCACCGTGCTAGTTTATAAACTAGCTGGATTAATATTCTGAGCTAAAGTTAATCCAAATTAACCACATGCGCAACTGTAAGCATAGTCAGTTAATTTAATATGACATTTAACTCTGCTGTGCAGACTTTTGAAGCAAATCATTCTATAATTGAAAACAATTCACACATCATACAAAGCCATGGCTTGTTGGGTGAGCAACTGTGGCTGATTCCTCCATTATGCTGAGTTATAAAAATCACAGTTTTCAGCTAACTAGAAAGTACTCACTGGATGAACTTCTAGCAAGGGATGATCAAGCTGACTATTAAGCCCCTTCTATTAGGAGTGTTTGCCTTTTTGCTCAATAAGAAGCCAATTATTTTTGAGTGGCTGAACAGAGGGGTCTGTTTATAGCGATTCTGCATTCTACAACTTAGAGTAGCAATCCCCAATATTTTTGGGTCTGTGGACCAGCCGCCAGTGGCAGTGGAACAGGGGATAGTTCTGTGCAAGGGGCAGGTGCATTCGTATGCGTGCAACTCCATTTGTGCAAGTGGCGAACACTTGCGTGCAAAGCTCCATTTGCAGAAATGGAGTTTTGCACACTCAGCTGCCACTTTCCTGGCCCAGTTCCCAATCATCCACAGCCCAGTACTAGCCATGGGGGTTGGGTACCCCCAACTTAGAGATCACACTTAAAGAGATCACTACACAGTAGCCAAATTTATTGCTGAAGTAATAAAAGTAACTGATTTCAGATACAACTTTGTCCAAATGTAGGTCTGGATAACATATTTTAAGAAGAATTCAGGCCTAAAAAAGATGAAGGATGATAAACTGGCCATTAAGTTTGTAAAAGAAAAGAGTTTTAAAGTTTTAAGCAGAGAAAATTGTGCAAAAAAGTGAATAACCGAATAACAGAGTTGGAAGGGGCTTTGGAGGTCTTCTAGTGCAACCCCCTGCTCAAACAGGAAACTCTATATCCTACCCTATTACAGACAAATGGTTGTATGAAGATGGCAGGAGATGATAGCACTCAACCAGAATCCTACAGTTGTCCCAGAATGCAGGACTAGGAACATAGATGGGCAACCATTTGCACTCTCTTGGCCTCTGTGCTGGGGGACATACAGTGGGTGCTATGTCATCAGAGTAGGTGAAATTTTTTCCATGGCATTTCCTACATGTAGAGGATAGAAAACTGGTGTGTGTGGGGGTGCGGTGTTATAATGCAGTATTGCAGGGTAACTCTGCCCACAGCCAGGAATTCGATCCTAACCAACTCAAAGTTGACTCAGCCTTCCATCCTTCTGAGTATGGAAAACTGAGGACCCAGATTATTGGGGGCAATATGCTGGCATTTGTAAACTGCTCATAAAGTGCTGTAAAACACTATGACAGGAAATATAAGTTTAAGTGCTATTGCTATTGCTACATTTTGACCAAACTTAATTCAGTCTCACTCTAATTAGATTTCAACAGAGATAAAAGGCATTTGTTTATTCTTTCCTAATGTGGTGGATGAATCAAACAGCCCAGGTTCGAATCCCAGTAAGGGTACGTCTAGCTGATGAGAGCTAAATAGCTTGAAATAGACCTATCCTAGTCTCCCTTTATTTATTTATCAGCACAAAACACAAAAATGGTTTTATTTATTTATTTTATTTATTTTATTAGATTTTTATACCGCCCCCTCTCCCCAAAGGGACTCGGGGCGGTGTACAGGTAAATTAAAA
>JAPKID020006848.1:0-10485 GCA_026931265.2 Tropidonophis doriae | reverse complement strand
GGCCGGTCTCTTGTTGTAATAAGATTTATTTTTATCCTCATTTATGTCCCTTAATCCTGGAGGGAATACAGATATATGCTTCAATTGGCAATGTGGCAAAGTTTTGCCTTTGCTGCGAACAATGATCATCATTTCAGAGGCAGATGTTGCTTCCACTGCTATGCCATCATCAAACTGAAAACTTCAGTAGGACGGCAATGAACAGTTTAAAGATCCAAATATTTTACCAGTATGCTTAATCGCTTCTCTAGTGGATGGTATTTTATAGAAAGAGTTGAAATGTATTGACCTGCCTCAACAAAGCACTAAAATAAAGAGGTTTAAATTTGAACTAACACTATGTGCTAGAGATGGCAACAACTGTTATAATTTAGCACAATATCCATGGTTCTTCTTGGAATTTATTAGTATAATGCAGTAGATTATTCATACAAAAAATATTTTATCTATTCCAGAATACCATAAATTACAATAAATAATGAGTGATATTTAAATTATTTCTTTACCTGAGCAGGACTTTCCCATTTTCTTAAAAAATCTTCTTTGGCTTTGGCTAGAAATTCTTTCACTGAAATCAGAAAATAAAAACAAAACTGTTTGGTTCAATTCACTACATGATAGAACACGTCAAAATTATTTAAAGGTGTTTCAAGAAATGCTGAAAAAAATCCACAAATAAAAAGCAAAATTTCTATAGGAGTTCTAACAGCTTTCTAAAACTTATGAATTACAATACAAAGTTTAGCACAATTTGCTTAAACTAATTTAAATCTAACAGGCCACACCATTGTAACACAAGCAGAACTGAATGTGATTCAGAAACCTCTTAGAGGCAGCAATTTTTTAAATCAGTTGATACTTTAAAAGTAAGCAATTCTTGCTACAGTGCATTACCGTCACTTAAAGGCTGTTTGCAAGCTAAGGAATCAAGTGCATAATAGCATTGCAGTATTGCAAGCAAAGGCAAACTAGATTACAAAATTGCACATTAGAAATGCCCAAAGTCAGAGACCACCCCAAATTACTAATTTTGCATGTCAAGAAAGATCATGGCTGTATAAAATGTGCACAGATAATACTTTATTCAATATGACCTGTCTTTTAAAAAAGACTTTAAATAGGATTATTAACCAAATTGATAGATTATTTTGCACTTCTATATAAAGAATACTTGATATCTCCAGGCAAAACATTTGATCAATTCTACTAATCTGGGTCATTCAAATGAGTGGGAAGGGTGGGATAGAGACAATTCTATTTACACTTTTACAGCAATGGACAAGCTGTGGTGAAATGTTGGTGATGAATGATTCTTTGAGTGCTCATCTCCGCATTTACTTGTGTGGAATTTGCAGTTTGTGCTAAGGCGCTCATCAAAACTCTGCTAATATTTAGTCCTTTGTTAATGCTTAGACTCTACTTCTCCAAGAGACACAGCAATCCTAGACCTAGACCACTCGCCAGAATATGCATATGGAAGAGAGATACATGGGTTAAAATAAATGCACAGGTGATCTTGAAAAACCAGACTTTCAATTACATATCTGATTCTTCACTGTGATCTCTGTGCCTTACATAGTCTGCATCCATTTAAAACTATATGACTAAGTGGCTACTTCACAGAACCAGAATCACTCTCTGCAACAGTTCTTTTGAAGTACTATTCTCGTGGAATGTCTCCAAAAATTTGGTATCATGTTGAGCTTTGCCAGTTGGTAGCTTAAGATAATGCTCTTTTCAAATTTTAGCAAAAAAAACACACCCTTATACTTAGATATCCATATCCTTTTGAGGCTGTGTAGCATATAAATATGAGGACCCAGATTGTTGGAGGCAATATGCTGACTCTGTAAACCACTTAGAGAGGGTTGTAAAACACTGTGAAGTGGTATATAAATCTACGTGCTAATGCTTTGTTAAATAGTTGACTAAATAACAAAATAATTTGTGTTCAAATATAAAAATCCAAAATACTAAAATAATGTAAATAAAGGGAGAAGAATAAGCAGAACTAAGGGACAAATTTTTGTGAAAATTAATAACATTTTATATATGATATAAAGGTGAGGAAAGTGATGAGAAGGATCAATGCAAAATAACTTTGGCAAAGCAAATTGATCAAACAGAATTCAATCATGTTTACTGAGTGTGAACTGTTTTACTTGTAAGTTAGAAAAAAACGCTAAGGAGTTCTACTTTGGAGCTTTATCTGGAAGTGAGTGCTCTTGGTGGCTTTCTGAATCATTAGAGAAACTGTTATGCTGTGGAATAGCTACATAAAACTGATAGGTATAGTTATTTGGCAATGAGCCCCTAAGCCACCTGGAGCACTTCCTTTGTCTATTTTTTCCTGCATCATCTACCAAGAAAACCAGTGTTCTGAAAATTCCTATTTGAATGGATCTAGAAAATTAGTTTCATTTGAATGCATATAGAGCTATAAAGCCATTCTGTGTCTGTATGCTGATGACATCCGGCTCAACTGCTATTTACTTTCTGATTCTATGTAAATTATTAACATCCTTGAACATGGCCTAATCTGCACAAGGGAGAACAAACTAAAATTAAATACAGAAAAAATCTTGGTAAGGAAAAATTTAGATTCGGGACTGGGGTGATATCTCTCATGGGCGAGTTACATTCTTCAGAAAGATCAAATTTTTGCTTGGAAATAATTTATAAAACTCAGTTGTTATTGGAATTACAGGCAGTAGAAGGTGAAAATATGATCTTCCATACAGCTGCCACTATAAGCTAGGTGGCTAATGCAATTCTTTCTGAAGGAGAAGATACTTTAAAAAAAAATATTTATATTTTGTTCCTAGACAGCTCATCTCCCTCAAGGAAGGGCTATAGATATAGAAATCATTATGCATATCTTGATTATCTCCTGTCTTGACTTTTGCAGTACATTTTTCATAGAATCTTTAAAAGTATCTTAAACCACAATTGGTTACAGCTGGGTTACATTCAGCAGTTCTGAGTTAATTGCGTATTAACTGACAGCATAATTTAAGATGTTGATAAGAACTTTAGAGTCCTAACTTTAGAGTCCATTTATAGATTACCGGGAATACTTAGATCAGTTGGGAAAGTCTTTTAACATCTCTTCTCCCTCCCTCCAAGGAAGATTGCTTATTTGCAATGTGGGAGACTGTGTCTCCCTGACTATGGAATGTGTTCTTCAGTGGCATGGATTTGGCTTTCATTCTCCCAGAATTTAGAAAAAATAAAAACATCATCTCTTGCATTAAACTTTTACCTTGAATTAATTTGGGTTTTAATAAACTGGTTATGATTTTCTTTCTTTAACTATATTTATTCCTGTATTTGTATTTTAACTGCCATAAGCCACTTCAAATATTGTATAAATGGCTAATCCATCTAGTAACCAATGAATTAATGAATATTGCTAAAAGTACCTTAGGTAAGTGTGGCCTTTCTGGAAGAGGTCCATGCTTTGTAAAAACACCTTTAGCAGGGGTTCTTAAAATTGTGCAATCACATAAGGGCTATAAACAATTTAAAGTGGAAAGGTTCACAAAATTTATTTAAGGCTTGGTCAGATAAAGTAGGCAATGCTGTGAAAACTCACTTCTGGTCAAATCTATATTGCATCATAACCTGCATAGCAAATTGAACGTTTTCTTGAGAAATAGCAGCAAAAAGCAATCTGCTCCAGGCACCGCTTTCTAAGTGAGTTGGGCATTTTTTAGATTCCTGTCTTAAATAATTTTCTACAGTAAAGAGATCTATTATCTTAAATGGAAATTTTGAAGTACGGCAAGTTAAATCCTTTGAAAAAAGCATGGGGCATGTTTTTAAATCATTAAAAGAAACCACCTTTTCCAGGTTTGCAGAGTTGTTTCTAAACTGTTCCCAACTATCTCATATATGTACATCAATAGCCATTTTGTTCCATCTTCTATTTGGGAAGCAGCCTCTAAAGTAACTGTGCAAGTTTTGAAAACTTTGCAGTTGCCTTAACAATTTGTGGGGAAAACATGCTTTGTTCTTGATCCTACATGCTGAGAATCACCTTTTTTGGTTATTTTGTACAGGGCTGTTAAATATCCCATAGACTAAATTGTTGATGTTTTAAGATCAAATACGGCATCTAAAAGGCTTTAATGGCTGATACTTGCCAATATACTAAAAACATTTTGAATATGGATTCCAGATACTAGTTTATATAATGGTGGCCCCAGAGTATGTGTTTAATGAACTATCTTTTAGAATATTATTTAATATTACCGCCAGTTGATAGTTTGTGCTGTGCTGAATCATCTTTTAAGAGATATGACTTGAGTCAAACTGTAAATAATTCTGCAAGTATTTAATTTTAAGTTTGCAGCAACAAAGAAATAAACCCAGTAAGAACAAATTATTTTAATATAGATGACTTTTAATGCATGCCTTTAAAAATTTCAAATTATGCCTTCTTTTACTTGTTCTTATTGTTATTTTTATATTTCACTTTGCATTTCTATGTTTGAAAAGAGTGGAAAGGTAAATACTAACGCTTTGAAATTAGGAATTTAGGAACAACTAGTCTAACATCAAATTATTAAAACACTTCATCCAAAATCAGAAGATAGTTAAGTCATTTTATTAATTGATATTAGCAACTTATTTAAAAAGTATCATGTAAAATCCATAATCCTCTTAAGTGTAAAGATAATTCCACTATGAATTTTCTATCTAGTGCACATTTTATGTTTTTTCCCAAAAATTTATTATAAGCTTTGTAATATTTTTCTAAAAATTAGGATAACTATATTTTCCCCATTTAATACATTTTGTAATGTAGTCAATGACTTTGGGTTCTAATGAAAAAATGACCATACCAAAGATTTCTAAAGTTTTCGTCAAGGATTTGCAGAAGTATTCACCCACACAGATGTGAAGAAAAGAAAGAAGAAAGAGAAAAAGGATTTACACATCTTCCCACATACGATATATAAAAACTAGATTAATTCTTATCATATTCTTGTCTCCATTCCTTTCTTTCCTAGTATCAGATAGCAAAATACCCCAGCCCTCCCATATATTGCCAAAGTGGACTAGGCAGCAAATGAATTTCTGTAAAAAAGATAAAACAATTTTTACATCACATGCAGGCAGAAATTGTCCAATATTAAGCACTAAAAACTGCTACTGAAATTACCCTCTAATAGCGTTATAAGGAATTTGAACAACCAGATTCAAACACACCAATATCAAAACCAATTTGCATGAAAAGCTCAGAAGAAAATGCTATAACATCCACAGAATGGTGGTGCAGACTGGATTGACTTAGCGTTCTCCTTTTGCCCACTGCATAAATAGGAATAAATGCTAGGTGAAATTTCCAAGCTGCCAAGCAACATGGGGGCGTGGGAGAGAACTTCACATTCTGTGCAGAATTCACAGAAATTACACACATATCTGATCAGGCAACTCATATTTTGAAATGAAAAAAGTAGCCTGCCTTTCAGCAGTTCAAGTGGGTGGGTGGAATTAAACAACATTCAAGTAGTATGCAATCATGATCATCCCACACATACCCCTTATACCGCATTCTGTCTTAAAATATTACCCCACATGCCACAAGATGTATACTAGGTAGTGAAAAAGAGAGGTTCAACATATGATCTTTATATACATGAATACTAGACAATGTAGGCAACTGCTAAAAATAGTCTTCTATTTCTATGTGATTAAATGATGCAATACTCCTAGCTGAAACAGTAAGCAGACAATTTCAAAACTATTCACTCCTTCAATGTTTATTTATTTAACTCAATTTACTATGTGCACATGTAGAAATAAAATAATGCAAATAAAGTTATTGGTTTATTTTTTATTGGATGTAATGAAAGTGTCAGCTAAATCACCAGAATAAAATTAGTCCATTCCTATTTAATATGCAAGAAAAGCTTTCTTTGCCTTGTGCAGAAATAAAGATATGTAAGATGGTAGGATGCAGGAATGGTTATGCAATTGGCTTATGATATTCAAATTGTATGATCTGAATAAATTATTTTGCTCTGCCAAGGAACTTAACAGAAAACAACATTTTATACCAAACACAATGGAAATGTGAAGAAATGTCTTCAAGCGTAAATTACACTGTTATTGATGATAGCTTTTCTTCCTCCCTTTCAAATGTTTGGGGTAAATATCAAAGCAAATGTCTAAATCTCATTTTACAATTAACAGAGAGTAGTATCCTGAACAACAGTTGAAAAAGTGGGCTCTTGTACCAACATTAATTCTTTTGTATTTTTGTATATTTTATTGATTCCCTGTACACCGCCCCGAGTCCCTTTGGGGAGATGGGTGCGGGATATAAATTTAATAAAATAAAATAAAAATAAAAATTAATTTCCAATTGTGCCATTTTTATAATATATTCATGGTGTACATACAATATATATGGAAATAGTATCAGTGGTGGGATTCAAGTTTTTTTACGCCTAATTCTGTGAACGTGGCTTGGTGAGCGTGGTATGTGGGCGTGGCAGGTGAAGGTTACTGCAAAATCCCCATTCCCTCCTGATCAGCTGGTACTCCAGAGGCAGAGAATAGATGGGGTGGGGCCAGTCAGAGGTGGTATTTACCAGTTCTCTGAACTACTCAAAATTTCCCCTGCAGGTTCTCCAGAACTGTTCAGAACCTGCTGAATACCACTGGCTAGTAATACCTCTGGCTAGTAAGTTATCTTCTCGGGAATGTGATGGCTCAGTGGTTAAAGACGCTGAACTTGTCAACTGGAAAGCTGCAGCCCAGGTTCAAAACCCACGTGAAATGGGGAAAATTCCTGTTACTTGCCCCAGCTCCTGCTAAGCTAGCAGTTCGAAGGCATGCGAGTAGATAAATAGGTACCAATTTGGTGGGAGAGTAAGAGCATTGCATGTGCTTTGGAATATTGTCATGCAGGCCACATAACCATAGAAGCGTCTTCAGACAATGCTGGGCTCCCTCAGCTAACAAATAGAGATGAGCACTGTCCTCTGGAATCGGACACAACTGGACAGGGAAACCTTTACCTTTACATATCCCTGCTTTCACTATCTTCACTAGTCTGAATTACTGTTTCTCTAAACTCAGGTTTTTGAATTTGATTCATTTTGCATTCACTGTAATGCATTTTTAGAAATTCTTGGGTTCACTAATTATTCTAAAAGCAACTTGGATATCTTTCACTTTTTGAGAAATTATTTTCAGCTTTTCCCCCCCTGAATTATTTTTTTCTCTTAGCTTCTCAGATGGTCTTTCATATACAGGTAATACTAAACTTACAGCAGTTCATTTAAAGATCTGTAGAGATTTTGGGACAACCATGAGCTGGATGACTGCAGACTTTTAGCTATATAATTTGGGATGAACACCTTTCGAATGGTGTGGGAGTATAAACGGATTTCCAATAATAATAATAACAACAACAACAACAACAATTGCAGACTAGAAGAACCATTAGTACTACTCCGGTGACCCTGGGTTCACAAATAAACCTTCAAGTGCTTCAACAATCCTCAAAAAAAGGATACAAATGATCAGCTGTCTGCAAGGAATATAAATCCTTCCATTCCCCCCCATCCAATCCAGAAAAAAACAAGTAAGTCCAACTGCCTCCCGAAAAAGCACCTTTGGGACAACAGTTCATTTAGTGACTAAAGTTATGACAATGAAAAAAGTGACCTGACAGTTTTTCACAGATGACGCTGTTATAGCATCACCATAGTCACATCATCAAAATTCAAATACTTGGCAACTGACTCAGATTTATGATGGTTGCAGTCTCCAGGTGACATGTGATTATAGTTTGTGACCTTCTCACAAGCAAAGTCAATGGGGAAGCTAGATTCACTTAACAGCCGTGTTGCTAACAACTGCAGAGATTCACTTAACAACTGTGGCAAGAAAGGGGACTCACTTAACAATTGTCTTGCTTAACAACAGAAATTTGGGGCTCAATTGTGGTCATAGGTGCAAGGCTACCTTTACTAATTATATGAAATATACTGATTTTTCTCAATGAGAAAAATCAGTTATTGGCACATCAACTCTTTTCAATATTCTATATTATTTGACACCAATAATTCATATTACTCCACTGTCTGTTCCTGGACATATATATGTTGACTGTATTGCATTTCAATTCAACAATTACAATAATTTCTCAGATTGCTTATTGCTTATTTCATTTCCATGTTCATAATTCTGTTTTTCCTTAGTTCATGCTTTTCACGTTCAATGTTATGTTTGACTATGACTTGTACACTAATTCATCCTTCAATTCTGTCCCCATCAATGTTTGACTTTGGCCTGTCTGTATCATTTACTTGTGAGAATAGTGAGAAAAGTATTACCCACATAAAAATCTTATAGTCTGGAATCCGGACTTTTGTAATATATCTATATGGTTTTCTACACAATGCTACAAATGGTACTGGTATCTCCTTTGGAGTTTGATCATTCCTGCTCTTAGGCTACTGCCTTGTCTCATTCCTGCCAGGTACCTTGCTCTCACCCCTTGTTCAAGAATACCCTTTGATCTTTCCATCAAGTTTTGATCTTCCCAATAAGCATGACCTCACTAAGAGCTACCAGTCCTGTCAACCTCACTTTCAGCATCACCAGCGTTATCAGCTTCTCCTATTTTATCCAGTTAAAATTACAAATTGATTTATCTTCATTACTCTCGAGTGTTTTTGTAATAGACCAATTAGTTCATTTTTCAAAGGGCAAAAAAGTCACAATACGTCATGTGAAGACAATGTGACAGCGCAAGTTTGACACCCCTGATATAAGGAATCATTAAATTAATGAACAAGTTTGGAACAAAAATTTACAGCAATTCTGTCTAAAAAGGAGCTATTTTTAAACAATGGGAAGCACCCTGTTAGGTGTACTTCTAGTGACCAAAATTGGGACTGGCAACTCCATTAATAAATGCCACTGCATTACCTTAGTTAAGGCAGAACAGAAGTAAAATTTTATTTCTGCATTAACTCTTGCTTGTCGGAAGCCGATTGGGAAGCAAGTGAATGGTGACCACTTGACTGTGAGATACCGAAATATCCAAACTTAATTCATAGCTCCAGTTTGATCCTTCATGATAAAAATGACACAGAACTGCAGATCATCTTAGAGATGGTTGAGGTAATGCTCAGTTTTGTTTTGCTTCTTTACATTATCAGTGTGTAATACAACCACAACTGGTTTCTATAACGAGAAAAGAAAACAGCTATGCCAAGATTTACAAACATATGATTATTATAGACACTTAAAGATGAACTGCTACAGGTATTTATTATCAGTCTTGGAGTTTGATAATAATTAGTTGCCATTAAAATAAATTTGTGTAGGAAGATTTGTCTACTTATTCTGCAAAACCTGTCCTGTCCTGATTCAGATGAGAAGGAGTTGGAACCAGGATTGTCTGACAGAGATGGCACGTCTCCCTAGGCATGTGTGGAGAGGCCCAGGGACTGAGGACGATACTACTTCAGGCTCCTCAGGCATTGGGGGAAGTGGTCGACCTGACAGAGAGCTTCACTGGCGCCTTCACTGACATGGAGAGGATGAGCTGCTGACAGGCAGCAGTGCTGACAGGGAGATCACCTCTGATGAGGAACAGATGCCTCTCCCACTTGATCCAAGGGCACAGACAGTGGAGCATAGGCAAGCTCAGAGAAGGGCTGGAAATCTACTTGGGAGAAGGTGGTCCCAACTCTCCTCACAAGGAACACCTGGAGTGGACTGATTTAAGGACACACTGTGGGGGAGTTAGTCTTTGCCAGGAACAATTATCTGTTTTGGATTACACTCTCATAGCTTTGATTCATGCCTTTTGCCTTGCTTCGAGGACTACCACTGGTCTTGCCTTTGCCTTCAGAATTGCCTTTGCCTTGTATCTTGTCTTTGCCCTGCCATTGTGTTATGCCTAGACTTTGCATTGTGGACTTTTCAGATAATATAAGGGCTGTTATTTGGGGGACTGAGAGTAATATGAGACTCACCAATAACCTTACTGGTTATTGGCGAGCCATTGTTGAATACTTATTGAGAGCAATAAAGGATTCTCTAAAGGTTTGCCTTGGCCATCTGGGTCATAACAGAACCTAAACTTAATTGTTCTTACAAAAGCCATTCCTACTCGGCTATAGGACAATCACTTGATCTTTAGGAGTGCTCACCTATAAACTGATAATCCATGTAATTGCATCAAACATCAGTAGCTGTGCACATACTACATGAATTTGAGACGTCACCACTTCCAGCCTATTACTGCAATTCTATGTGTCAGCAACATTCAATCTAGGACAGTGATAGCGAACCTTTTTTTGGCTCGCATGCCAAAAGTGGGGGGAGCACAGGGAGGACATGTGTGGATGTGCCATACCCATAATGCAATGTGTAATCCCCCCCCAGTGTGCATCACAGGCACTCCCCCCATTTTTTGCATGCTTTTTTCCCTCCCCAGGCTCCAGAGGCTTT
>JAPKID020006847.1:0-10486 GCA_026931265.2 Tropidonophis doriae | reverse complement strand
TTTAGGAACAATCTTCATTCTCACGACATCAACGGTAGAAGTGAACCAAGTTACACCATGGACAACATACAGGACAAAGTTAAACAAAATGCAAAGCACTGTGGAGTCAAAAATTGCGGAAATGACACCAACACCTTACACATGTCAAAATGTGCCATTCCAGGTTGCTCCAGCTCCAACACCCTTGAAAGAGTCTTAGCCAAAGAAGACTCACACTCTTTATATTCTGTGGACAGTGATGTCTATTACCCTTCTATGCATGTGGATTCAGATGCCCAGTCTGTTAAAAGCTGCAGTGAAAATGGCTTTGCAAATCCCAGGCATAGTGTAATTAATGTATTTGCTGGAAACGAGAAGAAATCTCTGGAATATTTTGCAAGTTCCAATGACAAGTCACTCACACGTAGCATCTCCTTAAAAAAGGCAAAAAAACCACCCCTCCCACCATCCAGAACAGATTCTCTTCGAAGAATCCCCAAGAATAAACCTCAGTCCAGTGGACAAGTGCTGGATGATAAGCTGATAGCTAGCCTTCAACATTCCTTGCAACTGAACCTCCAGTGCAAAAATGGCAGCTCGCCCTCACAAAGTCCCTGCAGTGATTATGATGATCCTTGGGTGCTGCGATCTCGTAGCCAGAGCACTGTGAGTGGCAGTAGCAGCATGATGTCTGCCACAGGACTGAACATGTATTCCATCTGTGCAGTCACACCAGCCCAGAGTGACACAAGTAGCATCAAATCAGAATTCACTGACCAGTGGTGTTACTACAGTGAGTATCCTGGGATTCCAGATGACCATTTAAAATCCTCAACAATTCATTCCTCTAATACTGTACCAAAGCTAATAGATTATAACATTAGTCACGTTAGTGATGGGTCAAGGGGTTCTATACCACAAGTGCCCTCTGGAGTGGCCAAAACAAAAGCTATTTCTCCAGAAAAATCGCAGAGAGTTACATCGCCATCTAGTGGGTATTCTAGCCAGTCCAACACACCCACAGCACTTACACCAGTGCCTGTCATTCTAAAGTCCATGTCAACGGGAAATGCGAAGTCCAAGATGAAGCCTAGAGTGCCTGAAAGAAAATCAAGTCTACTGTCTTCAGTTTCAGTGTCTTCCTCTTCCACCTCTCTGTCATCAAATACATCTGCGGAAGGAACTATGAAGAGACCTGATCCTACCCTGAGCTTACCTCCCGTTACATCATCTTCACTACTATCTTCAGATCCCAATGATCCTCTTCTTCCTCCCCCACCACCTCCCCTGACAGATGTTACTGATTTTCCCCAGTCACCTGAATCACCAAGTTTTCCACCTCCTCCCCCAGATGTTGTCACAAACACTTCTTTTCCTCAGAATATTGGATGGTTCAAAAATCAAGATACTTCAAATCAATCCTCTCATTCATTACTTCCTGATTCTTCTCATCACCTCCCACCCGCTTTTGCAGCTTCAGTTCCTCCCCCAGCCCCACCCTTGGACCCCAAATTATTGAAAGATGGCCATAAACCTGTACCATACTCTTTCAAGAAACATAATTTGGAAGGTTCTTGCAACAATGCAAAACAGCCCTTAAATAAGGATGATGTCCCAAGGCCCGCAATGCCTCTAATAACTACTGAGGCTCTCCAGATGGTACAGCTGAGGTCAGTGAAGAAAGCGATGAAGTCAGAGGTTGAGCAGTCAGATGGGTCTGCTTCCAAAGCAAGTCCTCAGGAAAAAAAACGGGATTCTTGTTCTGCTGAGTTGCCTTTCAAATCACATTTGTCAGGAGGATACAGTGACATGCTGGATGCAGTTGGGGGTGAAGCCCAGAGAGCTTCTGTTTGTTGCCCAAATAGCAGAAGGTCTGAACCTATCAGTGCTAAAATGCCCAGAAATGCAATAAGCATAATTAACTCATTTGCCAGAGAGTCACAACCAGACAAAGCTGGAGAGGCTTTGGTGCAGAACCAAGACTCTCATAGTAATCTTGCATGTTCATCCCTTCAGGAGCAATCTGGATTTCTCAGCAAGCCTCAGGATATATTGCCAAACAAGAAGCCACCGCCTGTTTCAAAGAAACCCAAACTGTTCCTGATTGTGCCACCTCCACAGCCTGATGTTACAACAGAGAAAATAGCTGTGGGTGAAACAGCAAAAAGCATTCCAAGTACCACTACGAAGGATGCTGAAATTGCACAGCACAGCCAGGTTGACAATTATCCTATGGATGGATTTGGTCCCTATGAAATGGAGTCTAGCAATCTTGTCTCAGAAGGAGGAGCTGCGAGTCCTATCTCCTGTGAAACCAA
Source organism: Tropidonophis doriae (assembly GCA_026931265.2). Classification (NCBI taxonomy): domain Eukaryota; kingdom Metazoa; phylum Chordata; class Lepidosauria; order Squamata; family Natricidae; genus Tropidonophis; species Tropidonophis doriae. Next base: position 8,189 of record JAPKID020006847.1, on the reverse strand, counting down.
GGTCTCTATTCTGCAGCCCCGGCAGGAGGAGACAGCTTCCTCGTGGGAACGAAGCAGTCCAGACAAAAATGTAGACAGAATCTCTGGAGCAGAGAAGCAGTTTTCTCAAGAGGATGAAAGTTGTAAGTTTTTTTCCACTGTGTTTTGTCTCTTCAGCTAGTCTATTAGTCACCAAACACATCTGGCGTTATGGAGAGTCACATCATAAGAACAGCAAAGATTTTTGTAGGGTAAAGATTATATGTCATTGATATAAGTTCATACTAGTCTTAAGTAAAACCAGAAAGCTCAGATTACTATGGTATAATGAAATTATTACCTCATTCTTTTATTTAAAAAGAAACCCCTTATTAGATAGGATTTTATTAGCTTTATCCCTTTTCTAAAAAAAAGTCCTGGGGAAAAAGTATAGGTTCTAAATTAAGGTGATGATGATTTCTTTATTGAGGGGAAGGGTTCCATTTTGATGCCATCCCAAAACTTTCACCAGGGTTTAATTTACTTCATAAACCAGTAAAAGCCTTTGATGGACACCAGTTACTGAGAACGTTATTAAAAGATAGGTCTGATAGTTGCACAGTTTGTGAGAAATGTAAAGATGGTATTTGTTCATTTGTCGTTCTTGTCAACTATTGCATTAGATTACATTTTTGCTTGGGTTTCTCCCCCCCCCCCCCAATCCTCGTATTTTAGCTGAAGCAATTGAAGCAGATGCAGCAGCCAGCTTTTTGCTACAGAGCCCAAGCTATGGGGAAGGCAGTGAGATAATGGCAGTGCCAAATCGACCAAGGACGACTGAGGATCTTTTTGCAGCCATTCACAGGTACTGCTTAAATTGTTTTTATAAGGCTACTTCATTGAGTGCCCTTTGTAGTATCTTTAGTATATTTCTCCTATCATAACGTTTGTGCTTTCCAATTTTCATTAATTAACACATCCATGTCCCACATCCCTTGTATGTAGGAGTAATACCTTTCATTGCTTTACAATATTTCGTTCATTTTAAAATTTAACTTTCCTACCAACAAAATCATGTTTTATTATATGATCAGGAATGGTCTCTTCTTGATGCTAGATGACTCCTTCTTTGATTGTGCTCTTGTCTCAGTCTACATGATTTAACATATACGATTGCTTTTTCTGTGTATCTTTTTCTTTCTCTTCATCCCCTCCATCTCTCTCTCTCTCTTTTTTTTTTTACTCCTGGTGCAGTTTGGGACAGAGGCTCAACTCTAATGCTTCATGGCAAGCTTGGCTTAAACTGGCAAGTAAACACAATATAACCATCATAAGGGAAAAAAACATACGGCAAATAGCCAGAATAGAGATTGCCATAATCTAATTAAAGATGACATGCTGCTTTATCAATTGAAACGTGCAATACCGACAAACTCTACCCTAATCCAATTCTTTCTTAATTTAAAAAGGGGGAAATGATTTCAAGTACTTTAGCTTCCCTCATGATTTGAATTATGAACATCTCTTGAGGGAGCTATTGTCCAATGCAAGGCTTCAGGTTCAGGAAGGCTGGGTGAAGTCAATGTAAACATTCTTTTTACAAGAAGGTTCTTTGCTGATAAATTTTAGAAGCCAACACCCTCTTAAAATGCTTCAGGAAAACTTCCATAGAGAAAGTATTAGCGATTTGTAGTATCAAGCATGAAGCATTGGTTCCATCTAGTGGTCATTTATTAACATTTATTGAGATGGTTTCAAAATAAAATTGAAAGTGACTGCCCAACACGCATCAAGATGTTGCCTGCTTTATTCATTTGCACAACACTTTAGTTTCTCAAACCACAAAGATTTTCTTGTTATGTCCTAGAGTGGTAGAATGTTCTGTTGACTTTCACAGGATAGGAACCATTGCAAAGATAACTTCAAATCAAGTCCAACTTATATTTTGCAATCAACAGTTTCTTCCTGTGTCAACACGGGGAAGGGTAGTTATGGGTTGTTTGATGATAGCAATGTCATCATGCAAGGTCCACCCTTTTACACATGTGTCATGTCATAACTTGCAGAGCCCACAAGGGCAAACTTTTAACACAGTACTATCACCTAGCTTTCATTAATCCAGTGACAGCAACAAGGTCCTGCTAATGCTGCTGTTTATAATATTAAAGTATGACAGTAAGAACAGTTTTGCTGCAGGAACTATGCTATTTCATGACAGTAATTTGGGTTAAATATGGGATAATTGACACAATTGTCAGTTTTAATTCTGTAAAAGAGAATTTTTCTTATATGTAGTGAGAAAATTGAGGATACTTGCCAGAGAAGGAGAGAAAAGAAAACAGACTAAAAGCAAATAAAAAAATTCTCTTTCACATTACAAATACTTAGGTAGATAAAATAGCCCTTCAGATTATTTTATGTCTGATTATGCCCTTCATAACCAGCATAGCATTCAACCTCATGTGGTAAGAACAAGACCAGAAATGGAGCCAGTTTGGTCTAGCAGTTAAGGCGCCAGGTTAGAAAGCGGGAGACTCTGAGTTCTAGTTCTGCCTTAGGCATGAAACCTGGCTGGCTGACTTTGGGTCAACTATTCTCTTCCAGCCCACTTCACGTGGTTGTCATTTCATTGAAAATAAGAGAAAGAAATAGTATTACCATATTTTTCAGAGTATAAGACGCACATTTTTTTCCTCAAAAAAAGAGGCTGAAAATATTATATACCAAATACAGCATTTTTTGAAGCCCTGCCCCTTCAGCAGGCATACCCTTATGGAGGCTTTCAGAGAGCTCCTGGGGGCTGGGAGGACAGAAATGAGCAAAAAGCGGCCCATACTTTGCCCCCCAGCCCCCAACAGCACTCTATAAGCCTCCATAAGGCTATGCATGCGTTTTCTTTGACAAAAAACGGACTTATTTTCATGAAAAACGGACCGTTTTGGGAAGGTTTGCAGAGTGCAAAAACTTTTTTTTCCCCAATTTGGAAAGCTCTTTAACTGATTGATGAGAATTACATTGATCAAGTGTTGTGCCAGCAGAAACACCTATCTACTGTATTTCTTTCTATCTCTATTTCTCTCTCTCTCTATCGCTCTACCTACCTACCTACACATACTCTTTCCCTACTTACTTAATGTATTTCTGCCTATCCCTCTGTCTCTCTCTCCCCCTTTCCTCTTATCTACTGTATTTATCTCTCTTTCTGTTTCTCTCTATCCCCCTACCTACCTATTTACACACACTCTCTCTTCCTACCTATCTACTGTATTTCTCTATCTCTTTATCTCTATTTCTCTCTCTATCCCTTTATCTACCTACCTAATTTGCCTCTTCAAAACCTTGGTGCATCTTATATTCTGGTGCGTTTTATACTCCGAAAAATACGGTATGTATAGAATTGCTGCCTTGAGGTACTTATAAAGTAATAAAGGTGGGATAAAAATTTAATTAATAAATAGAGAAAAAAAATATGTGAGAGAACATAATATAAAAGTGAGCGTGCTTTTCTATCACCATTGCATCTTCCAAGGTGTTATTGTATAGGTGCCTTCATATTGCATCTTGTACACTCTGTAAGTTGCCAAATGTTAAATAATACCATAATAGCAATTAAAATCAGTCATATTATACATATTATCATTCTGTTAGTCACAGACTTTACCATGCTTGTCAGAGGAAGCTTCTTGTCAGGCAAGACAGAAAGAAAGATAAATGATAGGAAAAAACTAGTTTCATGAATGAGATTTTAAATTGCATAATTCTATATTCTTAATTTTTTTTTAATTTTCTGGGTGATGCTCTTTAAGGGGGAGTCTGTATTGCAGTTATATAACACAATAGGTGTTGTTTAGATTATTTGTGTAAGACAAGTAGAGAAGAGCAGTTTGCATTAATGCTGATCTTCATATTACAACATAGTGTAATGTGAATGTATCACTGCTCAATTTGCTACAGTGATACAAACTGCATTCCCAATCTTTTCTGATTTTTGTATTAACAAATTGTTCTCCCTGTCAAACTGAATATGGAAAAAGAACATTTTTCCATTGTTCTTAACATTTCCTGCTGATGTGTACTACTGCAAGTACATAAAATATATACAAACTAATTTTTTTTAGGGGTGGAATATATCATCAAAAATATGCTTGTTAGAACCTATAATTATAGTATTATGTTTCCGGAAACCATCCTACAGTTTTCTTCTCCACCACTCTGCTGTATTACTCCCTGCCTCTTTTTTTATCTGGAGGCTTAGCCATTTTGAATTGGTACCCTCCTCTTCTGCGATGGGTATTGCTTCCAAGGATGGAATTATATTGGTGGCGCTGCCATACACTGTGTCTAATTAAATGTAAACAATAATTCAAGTCTACTGCAGTAGAGACTGTATGGCATAGAAACTATGCCATACTTATTCTGATAGTTGTTTCTGAGTTACTGAGTTTCTGAGTTACTGAGTTACTTTAAATAATGTTGTTATACTTAGATGGCATTAACACATGCTTGGTATTACATTTCCTGTTGGAATGCAATTCAGATAATCACATGTTTGTTCCCGGTTTTAAACTATACATTCTGGGGTTTTTTCCCTTCCATGTATATCCTTGTTGCTTTAATGAATATCCTGTTCACCATGTGACCGTAAATGTAGTTAGTTGAGTGCTGTTGTTAAATAGTGCTGTTGTTAAATAGTGAAACACTGTGTACAATTTGCTAATTGCTGTTTAATAGGAAAGCTTGCTGGATTGATAGTTTCCCACAAAGCTTATAAATTTTATTTTGATTTCATTAATTCCATTTCCTTGGCAATTTCATTGGGAAATGCATATTAGTGCACATTTTGTAAGCTGTATACTCAATTTGGAAAAGATTATTAGATTGGAAATATGTGTTCATTAAGAGTAATGTTTAACAAGATTCAAATATTTGTTTTACAAAATGAACAACAACAGAAGAAACTTTTACATTGCATGCATTGTTCAGTTTAGGTTTGTGCCCAGGAATTAAAACTACTTTTATGTCTGAAATATGGTGCACATTTCCTTTTTAGCCAAAAATTACACTTCCAGTAAGTTCAGTAATAGTAGTCACTGTACTCATATATTTCCTTCTTAACAAGTATAGATAGTTCTCATTTAGTGACCATGATTGGAACCAACAATTTGATTATCAAGTAAAGTGGTCATAAAGTGAAACTGTAACTGTGCTTATGAATTTGCTTCAGCTTACTCTTGTTTTATACAAGAGCTTACTCTCGGGAAGGTTGTAAATATGAGGGCTGGTCGTAAAATGTTTCAGCACTGGTGTCATTGTAGTCACTATCTGAGGCAGTCACTAAATGAGGACTACGTCATTATCTTTTTCGTATTGGGATGCAAAATAAGTCCTTAGAGGACAGGCTAGTAACTTTTCCCTCTTTTTCCCAACTCACAATCACAGATCCAAAAGGAAAGTCCTTGGCCGCAAAGATTCTGAGGAAGATCACACTGTCAATCATTCTCCATCGCCCCCAGTTACGCCTACTGGTTCTTCCCCAAACCTGTTTTCCCCGAGGCAGGCGGGGTCAATTCAGAGAAATATTCGCAAGAGCAGCACCAGCAACGACAACTTCAAAGCGCTCCTTCTTAAAAAAGGCAGCCGCTCCGACACCAGCTCTCGTATGTCCGCAGCGGAGATGCTAAAGAACACAGACCCAAGATTTCAAAGAACTAAAGTAGATTCTGTTGGAGATCTGATGAGTGAGAGCATAGTGGGGTCTCCGACCAAGACCAAAAGGCCCCAGGAGGAATGGGCCAAGAGCGAAGGTCTGATGCCAAGGAGTCTGTCTCTATCCAGCACAAGATACAGCAGATCTCGAACCCCGCCCTCTGCCGCAAGTAGCAAGTATAGCGCTCGAAACCGGATCCAGAGTAGCCCTATGACCGTTATCAGTGAGGGAGATGTAGAAGTCGTTGAATCTGCAGAAAACAGAACTCGCAGGTTTTCCGAAGAGGAACTGCCCGATGTATTTGAGAGTGATGATGCAGACAGTAATGAAAATAGAGACTCTACTGAGGATGACAATATGCTCAAGGACTTGTTATCTTAATGGGTAACACAGAATGCCCTTCGTGGTTTTTTAAAAAAAAATATTAGCATTTAAACTTTGAAAAAAAAGTTTAAATGAGATTTAAGAGGCTAGACTTTCATGTGTAACAAGTAAGACACCGAGCCTAAGTACAATTTAGGGTGAATTTGTGTATGGGGTACTGTATAGAAGATGCAGTACACTGATATTCTGTTCAACTCAATTGGACTTACTTCTTTGTTTGGAAGAAACTAGTAACCAGACCTCTGCATTCAAGCCTTAATAACAACAATAATAGTAATGACAGTTCTTGGATTCTAGTTTGAGCATGCTTTTTTTTTTTTTTGAGGGTGTTAAAAAACTAAATAAGTCTGCAAAAACAACAATGGGAAGCTTCTGTGGTACAGGTGGCAGTAACTTTTTAAGTATTATATTTATAAAACCTAGTAAACTTTCCGCAGGGACTATTTTGAAAGAAATGTGCAGCCTATTAGTTAGCAGGACTGGCATTGTCCCACTGCTGCTTCTGATGTGATCCAGTCTCCTCTTATGAGCTAACCATGTCCTAATAATACAACAAGGGTTTGGTTTAAATTTTGAAAATAACATCTGGAAAAGAAAAAACACACACACACACTTGTGATACTGAAGTGACTGCTGTGCAGCCATATTACAATCCATCTGCTTGGACTTCAGAAGCCATTTATTCTGTGTAGTTTCTCTAAATAAACTTTGAGGTATCCTTTTGGAGACCCAAAATAGTTGCAGGCTTATAATGGGGATGTAAATATATTCAGGGTAAACATGATAAGCAGCCATTAATGTTTCGGTTTTAAAGTAAATACAACATTGGAGAACTTATACCATAGAACTGTGAAGAATACGTTTTCCTTTTCTATTAAACTGTATTGTTAGCGTTTGTCAAAAAGGGAGAAGAGCTTTGAATAACATATCACTTGAAAGTTTCAACAGTAACTGTCTTTTTGTTACCAAAGAGTGCACTACAATTACTTTTACTTTTTAGGAATAGCCAGCATTTCCTGTTCTGGGGAAATAACATTGCTCATTTAGAAGACTTTAACGTTTATTAAGAATTTATCATTGATTTTAAAAAATAATAATAACATTTTCTTCCTTGTAAAGAAAACTACAGACAAAATAACTGCAGTTTTGCTCACAGTTTTGTAAAGAAGCTTTTAATTTTTGAAAAGGAATTTTGCATAAGTTGATAGTCTGTAAGGCTTTTATAATATTTGTACATAATGGAAGTTCTTACGGTAATTCTTGTTTTCTCAGAGTTTGGAATTTCTACATTTTTAGATGTTAAGAAAAAATCCTGTATGTAGATAATTTATTTTGATGAAACAACACTTGACTCCTTTTTTGCCCTCCATCTCTATATTGTTAATACTGTATATTTCAGTGGTCTTCATTCAACTGAAGAAGAAGATGGAGACAATGCTGTGATTCTGCTTTAATAAACAAGGCTGCCATTTGTCATCTTGCTACTCGAGTTAATGACCATTCTGTTTACATACAACATCTTCTTAAATATTAGCAAAAGATCGTATTGGGAGATCCAGATGCTATCATTAAAATGTATTTATTAGATTATGCGTATCTGTTATATGTTTCATTTTCCTCTTAAGAATTATAATCCACATAATTGGAAGGATCCAAAAGAAAAAAAGGAGAACATTTCAGGTATTTTAATTTTTTTATGAGAGTAGCTTTGACATTTGCAGTAATGCCCATCATTTCTGATGGTATATTGTTGTTTTTTTAAAAATCCCACTGCACTTTAGTTTTACAATTTCATATAAATTAACCACATTGAAATTATATATGCACCTTGCTCTGCCTATCTTGACTGAAATCTCTATTGCTATTTCAATCAGCTGGAAGCGACCTTTGAGGTCTTCTACTCCAACCCCCTGCTCAAGCAGGAGACACTATACCATCTCAGACAAGTTACTGTCCAGTCTCTTCTTAAAAACCTCCAGTGATTAATGTCTATGTAGATTCTCAGTCATGCAGTCATGATTATCCCAAAGGTGCTTTTTCAAGGGGCAACAAGAAAGTCCAGTTGCCTCTTGAAAAAGCATTTTTGGGATTCATCCAAAAAGCTTCTTCAGCTCGCTTCAGAGCTGAAGAAGCTTCTTGG
>JAPKID020006846.1:0-10486 GCA_026931265.2 Tropidonophis doriae | reverse complement strand
ATTTATATAATGAAATATATCTCACTCACGTCTTTTTAAATAGAAGATAATTTGCTCTTTGTATTAAGCCTTGGGAGTGGTCTGCTTCCTCGATATGGATGCCTTCAAAATATTTTATCTTATACCATATGTACCTTTTCCCCTATAAAATTGTAAAACTAATAAAACTTTTGAACACAAAAAAAAGATTCTTCTTATATTTTGATTTTGGGGGGTAGTGATAACGGCAGCATATTATATATACTTTAAAGTGGTACACAACAACATCAATGAAAGCAAAAGCATTAACTATTAAAAACATGCTTACATTTAAATGTAGGCATTCTCTATGTGTTGAAATCCACTTCTGGCCTTTTGTTTTTCATTGTTGCTTAATTTTTCCCTCTGGATATCTTGAAAAAATATACATCTCCTCAAGCATTTTATCAAAAACGAAGTATTAACCATGGACCAATGAGATCACAGTGAAAACCACAATGGTGAGCACAATGGTGATTAATTACCATGGAGATACATATTTGAACATACATTTTAAAGGGCATTAAATTATTATTTGCAAAAATGCTTGAAGAATAGTCATTGATGAACAGGCAAACCTTTTTTTCCCACCTGCCTGCTTTGCACAGCTCTCTAATCTCCCAACTGAAAAGCAGAAGAAGAGCAAAATGTGCTAAATTAAATTCAGGAGCTACTTGAAGAGATTCCTGGATGACTCATGCATTGAATCACAGATACCAGATTAGCTGCGTGAAACAGAAGGGCTGGGGCGAGATGGACAACTTGTCTGCTTGGTGATGATGCTAATAGGAAAAATATCATTCTTTACCTTACACACCCCAGAGCAATGAAGAAAAAGGCCATCTAAGCTAGAGGAGCTGCCTTTCAAAGCAGGTGAGTGGTGATGGTAGAGTTAAATAAAATAATGCACAATGAGGGCAACAGTCTTACAACAAAGTCTTACAACTTTAGAAGTGGTGACTATTCATTGAAACTAAACATAGGGAACAAAATTTAATTCTGATAGTATGCAGATGTATACAGGTGCCTACCTCTCAGGGTGCACATCCTGAGGACTTCACTCTTATCAAAATGATGTGATAACTGCCAATTCAGATGGTTAAGGAACCAGAATATCATTGGTTACTATTGGATGCTGCTGTATATATTACCTTATGAATCAAAGGCAGCATATCTTAAATGGGACAAGAACAATGAAAGGCCTTTTGTTTGTGAGATTCCTCCCTGAATGTGCTTATTTGACTACTATGGGACATAATACGCTAGATTAGAAGGTCCATGGGCAATCCAGTAGTATGTTCTGAAGACTGGATATTCTGTATGTTTAATAATGAAAATATGGCATTTGTCAAGCTATGTACAACAGTAGCTGTATTATCTCAACTACATTACTCAGGACAGAGGACGTTGCTTTCTTAGTTTGAAAGAGAAAGAGTCAATTTTTTCTTTGCTAAACAGTGGGACAGGCAGCAATATTTCTTTAGTTCTTTTCCAACCATAAATCCCTTCTTTGGCTACATCCAATGTTTACATAATAGTTCAAACTATCAGCCTGATTAAAAAAAGAAGAAGTCTTCACTTGTTTTTGCATATGGTAATGGAATAAAAACCTCCTTTCTACACTTCTCTTTACATTTTTCCCATTAGCACTGACAGATGTAGAAGACTATAAATGCAAACACATTTCTTGTCATCATGCAGTATGTCAAATTTAATTTCATTGAAGGCTGCATCAGGGTTGTATTTGGCCTTGGGGGTGGGGAGTGGACATGGCCCTGGTGGTAGTGGACAGTTCATCACTTTAACTTTATTTCCATTTCTATACCGCTCCTATCTCCACAATGGGATTCAGGGAGGTGCACAGGAAATTAAAAAGAATACAACAAGCAAACAGTAATAAATACAATCATAACGTTAAAATGTAATTAAATTAAATGTGATTAAATGTGATTAAATTAAATTAAACTTGTGTCATAGTGGGATGGGAATGGAGATTTTACAGTATCCTTCCCTGCCACACCCACCAAGTCACACCCACCAAGTCATGCCCACAGAACCATTGTAAAAAAAAAATGAATCCCACCACTGCTTGAAATAAATTGGCCTAATGCAAGTATGACTAAATCTGAATGTGGATTTTTCACTTTGTTTCTGGTCTAGATATTTTAACCATTTTAATGATATATCAAAACAACTTATAGACTAAGAAACATCATTTCTTTATGCCACTGTGTATGCCACCCTGGATCCTTTGTTAGGAGAAGGGCAGGGTATGTGATAAAAATAAATAAATAAAATTGCCACCCAAAGTGAGCAGGAATGAAGAGTCAAAGAAGATCCCTATTCTCTTCTTTAATTAGAGAGTTTGATCTATAAAAGGAAAGCAAAAACAAACATGTGGATGAGTCAATAAAGGAGTTGAGCCAGGAAGACAGCAGAGAGTGAGAAAAAAGCTAAAGAGAAGCACTTCAGCAGCAGTCTTTGGACAGGGAGATAAAACTGCAATTCTTGGAGTTGCACAGTGGTGGGTTGCAGGCCGTACGTTCCAGTACGGGCATACCAGAGTCTGCCTGGAGCACTGGATACTGTTTCGGTACAGTGCTCTGGAGGGTCCACCCACCTGCCCTCACTTCTTACCATGCTTTTAAGTCTTCAGCGCTTCCGTGCATGCACACAGCACCTCCATGATGCTCCACTGAGCAGCTGGAGTGTCGCAGAGGCTTGCAGAAGTGCCAAAATGCATGTGCACGTACATGTGGATGCCGCCCAGCCTGTTCCAACTGTACCGGTTGGAATGGAATCCAGAACCCACCACTGGAGTTGCAAGACCTGCTGAGAAGTAAGATTTAGAGATGAAGAGGAAGATCCCAACCAGAGCCTGCCAACCAAACCAACTTACTGAATGTAACAGCTCATGTGCAGAGTCCACAAACCAGCTTCAAAAATAGACTGTGAATGCTGGATGGGAGAGAGAGAAAAGCCCATTTGCCAGCCTACTGAGGAGTGAAAAGAGTTTTCACCTGAAAAATGAACTGCGATTGGTTACAAAAGCTGAAAGAAAAGGAAATATTTAAAGAGCTAACAAATAATTAAGAAAGCTACAAACAGGAGTAGGAGCATACAACCAAAATACAGAGATAGAAATATAGATTAAATAAGAATAAAAATAGTTATAAATTTCTAAAGAAGGGAGTAGAATGAGATAGTTGGGAAAATAAAAACAAGCACAGCATTAGCATTAGATTTACGTGTAAAGAATAGGAGTTTAATTTTGGTCAATAAAACAGGTATTTTGTAGGCATGTGCATGAGGGGAAAACAAATGCAGTCTTTTGATCTGTATTCTGTAGCATATAAAAATGTTGTCAGCAGAGGAATATGGCACAATAACCAGATATAGCAAATAAAACTCTTGCATGAAAAAAAAATTGGTGATCCTGTTCCTGAGTGAAAAGAGACTGGGAGACAAAATTAGAGCTTTGTGGGCAATTAGGAGCATACAGGCATCATCCCCATACTAGAGCTTACACACGGTGGCTAGAAATGGAGAAAGATAGTGAACCAGAATCTGTGAAGGCAGAGACCAGCTCTGAAAATAAAGCAGATCTATCTGAAGTCCTCAGGGATATTATGTGGGAGATTCTGAGGCAACAAGAGGAAATAAATATAATGGCTAAAAAAAGAGTGAGGGAAAGCTATTGGAAAAGAGGAGAAGGATAGTTGAGGGAAGGAAACTGAGTGAACAGATCACTTAAAGAAAAACTGGAAAGAGAAATCTGAAGAGAGGAATTGAAGGAGCTTGTAGTACAAAAACTACAAGTCACCTGGTGAAGAAACACCAGTAACTCCAAATGCAATGTCTAGTGTACCAAAGTGTAGGAAGGGCCCTCTCCCTAAATTAAAATATTCTTTAGTCTTAATATTAAAAAAGAGGCAGGATAGAATATTTCCCCTAAAGGAGAATGGAGAAAAATCTTAACAAAGGCAGAAAGCAAGCCCAGCCTTCCTGCCATAGGACAACAGCAGAAGCCTGAAGAGCTAGTCATTAGCAATGGAGATTTTATATCCATTCAGAAAGACTGGCCCAATCTATTTATAATAAGCAATAATATTTATTATTTTATTATTTATTATAATATTTATTATAAGCAATCCAATAAGCAAGGAGCCCAAACTGACATTCCTCCTCTTCCCTGTAGAGCCAGCCATGACCTCTACATGACCGCATAGGAATCTAGCAACAACCATTAAAATATTAAAGGGCATATTCTTACACAGGAACAGTTCTCTCAATCACAAAACCCCAAAGAATGCATAAAACCCCACCTACTCTCAGCCTAGAGGTGGGTTCCTACTGGTTCAGACCGGTTCGGCCTAGTAGTTAGTAACTCAGTCTGCCACACCCCCGAACCGGTTTTCTCGGTGGTGCCATAGGCGCTGCCATCTTGTTTTTTGCTTCTGCGCATGCACAGTAGCATTTTTTAGTACTATGCATGCATGCATAGCATATCCCTGAGCAAAGCAGCAGTAGTAACAGCCAGAACCCACCCTGTCTCAATCCCATTTTGTCAGCCACCCCAGAAACATGCTGCTATGACTATTTTCTAGCTACCAAATAAACAGAGGCTTCCTTTCCTGCCTCCTGACTCCATTTTATTTCCAGCATCTTTCTCCTGACTTGAAGCTCGGCCAGATTTTTCTTCCAAAAAAAGGAAGGACACAGAGAAGAAAGATACTATGTTTGAGAGAAAGAGAGTTGCTGTAGCTTGTAAAGGGCCAGGCGAAAAATGAATAGCTAAGTTAGCATCTTGCCTAGCTAAAAAAACAGAGCGCTTATACCAATTTATTAGCATGGGAAGTAACAGCCTATAAAAGAGTAAAATAAGTTATTTTGTATCAGTATGAAGTAACACAAAATACATTCCAGAAAAGAATTCATGAATCTCTTTACAATTTCCAGGAAGGAATAAATAAAATGTTGGGTTGCTTTATGATCTAGGAAGAAATCTAGGAAGAAAGTGACTTAGACCTGATATATTAAGCAAGGAGAAAATGCTGGATAAGGTGGTCCTTCAGCAATTCCTCCATGTGTAAATTCATGCTGCATATTTTTGGGTACAAAAACAGCACCCAGAGACAAGAGCAAATATTAGCAGAAAGTAGCTCAAAAAGCAGAAGACACACTAGAAGGGGTAAAGGAGACAAGGAAAAGGCACTAAGAGAAGTGAACCTGTAAAAGAAAAAATGGAGTAGCCAAGGAGAGAAGTCACAAGGCTCTATACAGATTAAAAGTCAAAGATGGGCTGATAGAGAGCCAAAAGAGTGCTATAAATGTGGCAAAGCTTTATAGGGCAGGGACTATAAAACAATTTTTACATGGTTCTATAACAACTACTTTGCAAAAAAACCTCCAGGAAAGGAGATGATGATTATCATGACAAGAGTAAATAGGAGAAGAGTGATTAGGCTTATAGATACAGATAGTTGGTGGACCCTTATAGTGGATAAACAGAAGCTAACAAGTGTCTATGGGAGAACTCAAAAAGTGTCCATAGTGAAAGCCCAAATAAAAGGGAAAGGGATTAAAAATATATCCTTGATAGGGATGGTACCAAAACTCCCTTTCATCTTTTCATTGGGGCAGAGTATTTGTGTCTGTGGTCTACACCATTCTAAGAAAATCACATTGATATAATTAATCTTTTGCTTTTAAAATCAAAATAGTGCTCAAATTTAAAAGTTTAAAAAGATTGAAATAATAAAGTAATAAGTGAAAACATAACACTTATACAACAAAATATCTTAACTTTTTCTGTCAGTGGTTCGATAACAATGGAACTTTATAATGTCTTTTTGTATAGAGTTTCAAAAGAAACACCAAGAAAGCTGTCTCTCAAAAGAAACACCAAGAAAGCTGTCCCTCTTAATCTGTGGGACTATGATATGAGATATATGAGAAAACACAACATCTAAGACATAATCCGAATAAGGTACATACTGGTTATAGCTCTTTATGCAATTATTTTTATGTTTGAGGAACATCAATCAATAGGTATTATTTCCAGAGTCTACTTAGAAAAGGTAGATCATTAGAAGCTATATTTTGAACATTGGTTGGTTCTCTCACTATATGGGAATCATAATCAATGCATTAATTCATCCAGGATAACTTTAGTTCATATTTTCATTAATCATTAGTCTTTGGATAGTCTTGCATTTTGTGTAGTTGTCATGAAGTAGGATAATTCTACCTCCTTTAGCTGTGCTTTTCACTCTGCCCTTGCCAATAATATAGTGAACATTTAAAATACCAAAAAATAAAATGTCCCCCAAAACTAACTCCGATCACACCTATTTACCAGTGACTGCCTTTTTAACAATGAGCACAGGTATTTATCATTGTCACCAACATTTTTAATGCTAAAAGAAAGAGCAATGTCATTTCATAAATCTTACAGAGGAAAAATATTTATCTGTTGAACAGCTATCATTAACATTTATGTCATACAGATATTCTATTCATTCTCATATGTTCCATGCACAGAGACTGAGTGAGTAGTACTGATGTGCTCCATCTTTCCATATATCTGGTAAGAATGATATTATCAGGTGCCAAAGCTGACGTATTTGGAAGTTTTATAACTAGAAGAATCAAGAATCATTTATCTCTCCAGCTGTCCAGTTGCATCTTAACTGATTTTCTATCTAGAGATAGAGATCTAGAAGAATGGTTAAATTGCTCAGATTAATAGAATGCAGCATATTTTTAAACTGTACCCCAGGAAAAAATGCTAGCATTAAATAATTCTTCAGAATTGACTGAATGATTCTGGGAGTGTTCTGATCTTTGATGTTAGTAGCCTTGCTACATTGTCAAGCTTTCAATAATTGCTGACCTTGTAAGAGAATTACATGCCTCAGATTAAGGTTATAAAATGTATCCTAAAATTGCAAGCTCCTATTAGCTTGTCTGAGGGTGATCCAGATGTGACTTCCAACTATATATTTTCAACCACACAATAATCTCAAATTTTAAATTAAAGTTGTTTAACAGTCTATCTAGGAAGCAGTGCACGTTGAAAGGACTGATAACATCCTTTCTAAATGGGGAAAAAGTGCTACATTGCATTCCTATTAGTCACATCAGCAGATCCCAAAAGGAACAGAAATTTGCAGATCTAAAGGATGACAGAAGAACAGAGAAAGATCTTTCCACTCCCTCCACCCAACCCCCTTTGCTACAAGGGGACACAGAAAACTGCATAGCCCAGCTGTTCCTTGCTTTCTAATCAGGTGTTCCAATACAATGAATGTTCATCCAAAGTGACATTTCTTCATTCATGAGATGCTTCTGGCAAGCAGAAGGGGGAGGAGGGGAAAGCAAATAATAGGGAAAAGCGGATCAACCTAATCCATTTCAGCTTAACTGTGCCAGTGCTACTGTGAGCGTTGAAGCAACTGATATTAAATCTGAAATCCATGAAATGTGGGTTTATCACAGGGGAACCTCTTTCAAATTATCAGTTATTGGTGTAACCTGCCCTCATTTATTGAAGCTGGCAATTAGTGAATCAGATATGGCAACAGCTCAGTTTAGCATGATGCCCTCACCAATTTCTCCTTCTTTGCATCAGTAGCAACTGTAGCAGTAGATAAATTCGGTTCCTGCAACTCAAAAATCAACCAGTTATTCATATCTGCAGTAAATTTACTTTTCCTTTGTTCTTCTGGAGCAGATCTTTTCCAAATTTGTTTTCTAGAGTCCTGCTTCCTATAGCTTTCTTTCTGTAAAATCCACTGTATGTCCTGTCCCTGACTAGGATCTGAGCAGCTGAGATAGTCACTATCAGTAGCCTCTTCAACACTCATTGGCAAGCCCATCACTTTCAGAGGCCCTTCTGACTCATCCTTACTTAAGTCTGAGCCAATTACTGCACAAGACTTCATTAGTGAATGAGAAACCTCAAAGAGAAACTTAAATCTTCTCACTGAAAGAGGAACCTGTTACCAAGAAATGCCACAGAAGAGAAATCAGAGTTTGGCTACAGACCAAACCTCAGAATTTGGAAAATAAACACAATTGCTATTGGTGCAATAATAGGAATATTAACATCTCATGGGAACTGTAATATATAAAATTCTGAATTGTCATCTTTTCACAAATGAGGTTGGGGGCTGGTATAAATAAAACTATAAGCAATCATTAAATCAGTGGCAGTGTTGATGGTTACAGCTGAGAAGTTAGAAAGTGTAATTTGATTTGATGACAAAGATTCAGTCTAGCCCCACTAAATTCTCAATTTTGTTTTCATTTATTGGAGGGACTGCTCAGCTCAACAGAGTTTGGCATTTCTATGTTTGTGCCAACAAGATCATTTAACATTTTTAGTCAGGATGTGAGGCATGTTACACTGCACATTACAAATAATATTAATTTTTAACCATATTTAAAAAAAGAAACCTGAGTTCATAATTTCTCTCACTAAACTTTTCCATTCAAAATCACTCATCTCATTTTGCTATTGTAGCAATGTGTTTCCAATCAAAAAAATTGTGATGGGAAATGGGTCATAGCCCATTTTTGTCACTACACTATTATTTTGGTCCAGTCATCTCTGCTATACTATTTAAAGAAAACCACAATCATATTTTTCATATATTATCTGATTGATCTCTAAGTCACTTGTCCAATTGTCAATTTTTCAAAAAACCCATAAAATTGTGCAACATAATATATAAATTAAATTGTTGTTACTAGCCACCAGATTTACTATAGTGAAATGCTAAAAAAACAACAACCCTAAAGTACATCTTTCTGTGGATCAATTTAAAAAGTGTGGACAAAGCATTGGTTAAAAAAAAACACTGCAGTTATTTAATTAAAGATAGTTAATCATTTAACTTATTTTATGTCAGTGTTTCTCAACCTCATCAACTTGAAGATGTGTGGACTTCAACTCCCAGCATTCGTTGGCTGGGGACTTCTGGAAGTTGAAATCCAGACATCTTCAAGTTGACAAGGTTGAGAAACACTGCTCTATATCACTAAGATTACCTCCATCTACATACATTGTTTTGGGAGACTAAATTCAGTACAAAACCTATGCTGTGTTTTGACAAATATTCTCTCAGAACTGTTTTAGGAAGCGAGAGCATGTGCACAAAGCAGATGGGAACTTGTTGTTCAGCTGGTTGGGACCCAAGCCTAGATCAGCTGTGTGATAATCAGCTGTGCTTGATTGTCTGTGAGGTTCCTGCTTGTTACAGAGGCCATTTTGTGTGAAGTCCAGCTGTTTTTTTACATTGTGTGTGAGTCAGTTGTGCAGCTTTTGTGTTATTTTTGTGTAAATTTGGTTTTTGAGCTCTCTGTGATTATGTGAGGTTCCTGCTTGTTGCAGGGGCTATTTTGTTTGAAGTCCACATCTTCCTTCTGCTTTAATTGCATCTCCAATTTCAGAGAGACCTAAAGCTTGGATTAGTACAGTATCAAGAATCTTAGTTTTACCCTCAAGAACGAGATTCAGTCTACCCAGAAAATTGACCTAAATAGTCCCTCAAGCTATCTCTCTTCTATACTTACTTATCTAATTCAGAATAACTTAAACTTTATTTTTAATAAAATAAAATTAGGACCTTAAATAAAATATTGCATTTAACCTTTAGTATATATTCAGTATACAAGCAATTGAAACTTCAATGCTGATTCAGTTAAATCACAGTCATTTAATCATTATCATTTAATAATACATGCAGAATTTGATTGGTTCATATTGCTTCTATTATATACAATTTAAGCTTATGCTATGCATTTTACATTATAATGTATTATATTACCTTTTCATTACATTATGAATCCGTAATAAATTTTTCCCTTCAAAAGTAATTATTATGTACCTGAACTGCTGGGAAAATTTATTAAATCACAGTGTTGCCAGACTGCAAATATATCTTAGAACAGAGAATCAGATCATGATTTGGGCTTAGTTATATATTTGAAATTTTTGCTGCAACCAGGCAGAGGGATCCCCAGAGGAGGTCAGAAAAGTCAAGATGGTAGCTGTAACTTTACAGAAATCAGACCATTTTCACAATGCATCATCTCACATAAGGGCAACCACCATCTTGATTATTTTGATCTCTGGACACTCCTGTAACATAAATATTCATGTTGAATCTTCTTATGTTTTTCTAATTTGTGATGGGTTGCTGGGTTTAGCTAATGTTGTATTCACCTGCATCTCCTCTTGTTTCCTCAACTAGTTGCACAGGATGCAAGTTGAGGCTTTCTCTGGTTAAGCTCTTCAAGTTCTCAATCTGAAGACTCTATCTAATCTTTAAGAAAAACTGAGTTGCATCAGTGTACTTATCAAGAGTACATTGAGTTGTACCAGGGGTGGGTTTCAAAATTTTTAGAACCTACTCTGTAGGTGTGGCCTATTTTGTGGGCGTGGCTTGGCAGTCATGTGACA
>JAPKID020006845.1:0-10486 GCA_026931265.2 Tropidonophis doriae | reverse complement strand
GAAACGATCGAAAGCAAAGAGTTAAAGTGACTCACACCACCAGTTTCTGCGGACCTCCAGGGCAGCCTTCAGCTCGTTTTTCCGCCCGCTGCTTCATAGTGCTCAAACGGTCCAGCATTCCTTCGGTGAAGAGACAATGTCCCCCCGCATTTGTCTCCCCGTGCCTAGAACAAAGCGGGGGGGGGATGCACTGACTGCCGTCAGCTCCCCCTCCCCCACAAGCCGTCCCTACGGTTGGGGGCCTTTTCAAGCCCCTCTAGCCCCCGAAGGCGCCCAGGAGAGAACAGCAGCGGACGAGCAAAAAAACCCGTCCGTCTCCTCCAGAAGCCAGAAGCGAAGTCAGATATGATTAATTCTAACAGGCTATATTGGCTATAATCTTTTACAAACTAAAGGATCTTCATAGCAGCCTATTCTTCCAACTGATGGAACAATTGGAATTTCGTATTGAATAGAGAAAATATTTCACTCTTTGAAACTGCAATTGTGAGAGCAGGAACATGGGACCACATATTCTTAGCAAGAAAAGTGAGAATATCCATTGGGAAAAAAAGATGTTTGTACCTGTTTATCACTGCCTGAGCACAAACTGAATACAAATCTATGCACAACAGTCCATTCTTTGGTAACCTCAGTTGGGCTGTATAGGCTGCCCTTGAAGATAAGATAAAGGAGAATTTTAGTTGGCACAATTAGATGGGACCATAGGCACCCAGTAGCAGTCACAATGGCCTCAAAATGACATTGTAGAAGTTGAATTATGCAAAATCACATCAGTATGGAATTGGTGTCATTTGCATATTGATAGTATGATGTGTGTAATGTGACATGTCCACCTTGTGAAGCCACTGAATATCTTTTTAATTTTGAAATTAATTCATTCAATAAACATTTGAAATTAATTCAAGATAGCAATTCCTATATTTAATGCCCTAAACCATTTAAGACATAGTTACCCAACTTTTCTGGGTTGGCTGCCCAGAGGGGGAGAGGGCAGGTGACTTTACATGAGCAGGTGTATGTGTGAATGGGTTGCAAGTGTGCATGTGCTTGTGGTGACAGTAGTGCCCATGCGGCACTCACGGTGACACTAGCATAAATCAGAGGGTGTACACATGCACACACGCATACACTGGCCAGCTATTCACACCAGTGGTGGGTTCCTACCAGTTCAGCCGAACCAGTAATGGTTTGGGGGCCTGCCATGCCCCCAAACAAGTTCTCCTGGCACCTTAGGCACTGCCATCTTGTTTTTGGCTTCTGCGCATGCACAGAACAATATTTATTGTACTGTGCATGTGCATGTGCATGTGCACACAGTGCACACAAAGCACACGTGCATAAAGAGCGCAGAGCATGCTGCACGCCCATGAGCAAACCAGCTGTCGTGGCTGCCGGAACCCACCTGTTTCACACAATCCAGTGGCTAACAGGCCATAGGCAAGTAGTGAATGTAGCCCACAGATTCCTGATTTAAGAGACAAACACCTAGGGGGAGAGCCTTCTCCGTGGGAGAACGAATTGCCCCCGGAATTAAGAACTATCCCTGACTTATGCACCTTCCGCCGTGCTCTTAAAACCTTTTTTTCCCAACAAGCCGGGCTGGCATAAAAATGAATTTTAAAATATGGATTTTTATTAATTTTAATTGGAGTTTGTTTTTTTAATTTTGAGGCCAAATTGTTTAATATGTTTTTTAAAAACTTTTTAAACTTTTAAATATCTGTTTTACTTTGGCTGTACACAGCCCTGAGTCCTTCAGGAGTAGGGCGGTATAAAAAACTAATAAAACCTAAAACTAAAACTAAACCTGAAAAAAAGTACTCATATATTCTGTTCCGGTCTGCCTTTGTCAAGCATTCTTAGAGGATGCTGTTTTCTAGACTTTCCCCCCCCCCATTTTGTCAGAAGAAATTCAGTATAGTAAGAAATCAGCAATAGAACGTTTTCTCTATGTTGACATCTTATTTTTAGAACACTTTCCATTGATGTTTGATAGCACGCTACTGCCATTATTTCAATGTCAGATTAAAGCTTACATATTTGAGTGGGTATTTTTAGGTATTATGTTGGTTTTCTTTTCCACTCCCGTTTGTATCCTTTATATTTATTTTGACAGTGTGTTATTGTATTATTTTGTGACATGTTTGGTTTTGTGCTGCTTGAAGGCTTTATTCATAACTTGAGATGAATGCAGATTGAATAAGCTTGAAGTAAGTGCATGAATCTTTCAAAACGTTTATTGCAGGGATGGGCAACCTGCAGGCTTGGACTACATGGGATCTCATATCATTTTTTGCAATGTCTCTTTTTTTTTTTTTTGAAGCATATGGAGCAAAACTCTGGAGCCCCTATCCTATTCTACCCTCAATAAAGTCTGCAAACCAGATGAAAATGTCAGTCCTTCTTTCTTACATCTGATTCGATTTCATCTACCACTCACCCTGAGAGCCAAAAATATTAAAATGCAAACATTCCAGAAACCGCCTGCCCATATTTAAAAACAAGGGTGGGAAATCTATGGCTTTCCAGACATGGCTGAATTATAATTCTCAGTATTCCTCATTACTGAAACTTTGGAATAGAGGTGGGGAACTATGGCTCCTTTATGACTTAGGGATTTCAACCATGCTTTAACAGATTAACAGAGTTGGAAGGGATCTTGCAGGTCATCTAGTCCAACCCCCTGACCAAGCAGGAGACTCTACATTTGCCTCTACCTAGGATCGAACTCACAACCTCCTGCTTGTGAGGCAAGAGCTCTACCTTGCTGGTTCAAGAATTCTGGGAGTTGAAGTCCCTAAATCATAGAAGGGCCATAATTATCTAACTCTGCTTTGGAAAATTGTAGTTCAGCATTAAATGGAGAGCCAGTTTCCCTCATTTTTGTTCAGAAACACTAATGTAATATTTGCAGATAAGATCCAAGCTTAGAAAAGTAGCTTTGCTACTCCACATGGAAGTTATATGTGACAATTAACTACAGAAATTTATTGATATGCAAGATACTATACAAATCTAGAAGCCAGTTCCTAGCTATATCTAGGGGTGTTGCCTATCCAGTCTATACAGTTCCTATACATGGAGATGCTTCAATGGTTAACAGTAATATCAAACATTTCAACAAAAATAGCCCCAATTCCATTTTTTATATAAAATAATTCCTACTAACTTTCTTTAGTACATATGTCTTTTCTGGATAGCAATTTTGAAAATGTTTACAATTCTATATTACAAGAAATATAAATGAGGACTATGTGTCATTTAAAATGCTACATGCGGGAGAAAGAAGGCAACTAATGGTTAAAAACACACCTTTTATTACAACCAAGTTAAGCGATGGGAGGAGGGACCTCTTAGGAAATCTATCTATATATAAATGTGTGTGTTCCAGCATAACTCTGGAATACCCAGAGCAATTTCAACCAAACTTAGTACACAGATGACTTACCCTGTGGAGAAAACTACTGGGAGGGTAAGACACCCTAACATCCCTGAGGGTTATGTTAAGATACAGCCTGTTGTGCGATACTGCGTAGTGACTTCTACTGTACAGCGCAGTGGAGTTGCCATGGTAACAGCTTCACAATTCTCCACAAGGGGGCTCCCTCTGGTAAGGGGGAAAATACAACATTAGAAATTACGTTTGGTTGGGACATTTTGAACTCTATAAATAAATACCCAGGCAACACCAGATTATCGGCTAGTGGGCAATAAAAACTGGCTTGATGATGTCAGCCACAAGAAGAAGAAGAAAAGAGTCTGAAATGCTTATGATCTATTAGCTTCAGTGAATGGTGGGATCATAGCACAGTGAAATCTTGCTACAGTACTTAAACATAAATGCTTGATTGCTCTTGGAGATGAGGCAGGATGTAAAATGATAAACATTCCATCTGGACCGACTTTTCTGTTCAAAGTGTAGAAATGACAAATACTTGGCATGGACCAACCTGGCAATAAAAGAATGTGTACTACTACAGCATGAATATCAACCAAGACAAGGAACCGAAGCTCAGTTTTTGGAGCACCAGATCCTTTTGCAGAGCTTGGCTCCACATTTATGAAAGTTACAGTAGAAGCTCGATTTCCAAATCAGGGAATGTTGTCCTAAAAAGATTTGCTACCGCTTTTTTTTTTTTTTGATGGAATGAATTCTTTCGATTATGCCTTTGCACTCTCAGCAACCACCTCGTCTTTAGTTTCCCAGTAATAAGACAAGCTGTAAAGACTGGAGAGATAAAACATTGGGCCCTGGGAAAGTGTAGGAAACATTGGCAACATCTTTATTTTTAAACATGGTTTGCACTGTTTCTGCTAATTACGTTGGCCATATTCACGGTGTTGACTGTTCATTTTCTGGCTGTGCTGGAAAGACTACCTAGGGAGGCGTTATTCTCCTCAGCACGGTGTCAGATGTCACCTGGTAGGATATTAAAACTGAGGCGAGATTGTGTCAAAAAATATTTTCTTTTATTGCACAGTAATTCATAAAGCAGCGCTGGTGCGTTAAAGAGAAGTCCCTTTGCTGCAGAAATGTTACCTCGGGCTGCCAAAGGGGAGAGATTTTTGCATAGTTTGGTGTGAATGTCAGCCTTCACAGCCACACGACATGATCTCCTGGAAGAAACGGCTTTTTTAATGAGAGCATAGAACCAGCCTTTAGACTCTTCACGCTAGAAAAGGGAAGCTTTGCTACTCAAGACTCTACTCTTAATTTCCTTAAATATAAGCACTAATTGGTTTGAAAGAAGCCAAGAGAAGAGCATAACAGATTTATGATCCTTTTTAAAAACATTATTTTAGTGAAACAAAACCAAAATTGAAGCATGTGGAAGAAGCACCCGCTTCTTGCTTTTATGAGGTAATTATGACTTAGTGTTTACTGTCTCTCTGATGAGGCCATCGGTTGCTTTAAAGTGGCTCTGGGATGACTATCAAAAACAGAATTTATAACGAGGCCTTTCCGGCATGAAAAATAAAGCCAAACATTTATATATATATATATTTTCTGTTCTCCCCCCCTCCTCCCCGGTACATTTCTTCTGAATTAATGCCTCCTTGGTTTTCTCCAAAATTCTGCCTGCAATTTATTTAATTTCTGCTTGATCTGCAGAATTTATTTGGGTTGGGGGTAAAGGAGGGAGCAATTATGAGACTTCATGCAAAAAAATTATTTCCTGGTCCATCTGATACTTGGCATTTACTAAGATAAATTATCTTTGCTATACTTTTGAAAGATTTGTTGGTGTGAAAGTTGGTCGTCCCATAAAATTGGCTCTTGGCTTTTGTTGAGTTTTAGCTTCTTCAGGAATGAAGTATTTAGAATAATGTTTTGGAATGTTTCACATATACTGCAGTAAAGAAGGTCAAGATGATCTGGGCTGCAGCTCAACAGTAATTAAACTTAAAAACAGCTGTAGTTTCTGACACTGTCAAAGAGATGCCTTCCAAATATTCTCCCTTGAAAGTATTTAGAGGACTTCCTCGATTGCACTCTTTGAACATGTTGGACTCAAAGCAATCATGATCTATCTATTGGCTGTAGAAAATAAGAGGGGGGCATTCTTAGGACAGGGGTTTGGGGAAAGCCTACAGATTGTTTTAAATATATCTATATATGTAGAATGTATCCATATTCTCAACAGTTGTAGTCACATTTGTACATCGTTCCAGTGTCCAGGCAGGAGAGGAAGAAATACATTCATTTGACAGGATACTGACACTCTGGATTGAATCCAAGACTCAAACAATGGAATGAAGGCAGTAATATTTCACTGGAAAAAAATAATGTACCACATACTCTGCAGAACTGCAACATTACAAAGGAAAACATCATTTTTAAAAAAAATTGTCTTGTTTTTATATAAAATAATACTGAGTTAAATAGTCTCAATTTCATAAGCCAAGCAATGTTTTGAGATTGGTAAAGTCTGGAATTGCTTCAGAAACGGTGAAAACCTTTGTGGAATTTTTCCTTCAAAGAAACCACAGACTGTCAGGCTAATTCTTAATTGCAAGAACATAGTGGAAATGTGAATTCCCCTTCTCTTTGATTCTGATTATCCCAGTAACTTAAAATTGTATCAACAGCACACCAAGCAGTACTTAATCTTTTTGCAAAAAAGCAGAACCATCTTTTTGTACAAAAGATCTGGCAGAAAGCAAAAAATTAAATACATTGACATTACCAATAAAGGAGAATATTTGTAGCTCAGGGTTGAAATGAGGGATCCCTGCGCTCTCTGAGCTAGGTTGTTTTCTTGCAGACATTTCATTACCCAAACTAGGTAAATGTCTATGGAGATTCTCAGTTATCCAGGTTATGGTTGTCTCAAAGGTGCTTTTTCAAAAGGCAACTGGACTGTTTTTTTTCCTTGAGAAAGAAGAAAATGTTTCACTTCTCATCGAAGAAGCTTCACCAGTTCTGTCTGGATGGGGTGGGGATGGAGGGCTTATTTCTGGCAAAATGTTGGAGGTGTATGTGGAAGGATTATATTTCTTTGTGGTCATCTGATCATTAGCACTCTCTTTGAGAGCCATTGAGGCCACTTGGGGGTTTATCTCTCCCTCAAGTTCAACTGATATGAGTGCAAATAGGTGTGGAACTCAACTCAAATGGATGTGCACTCAACTGATATGAGTGCAAATGGGGGTGGAACTGCTGAAAGGACTGTGAGGTAGACAGGAGATAGGTGATGTCATATTCCTCTCCCCCCCCCCCCGGTTGAGGGAGAGCTGTTTAATTCTAACATAGATGGCCTTTTTTACCCCTCTTTCACACCAATGGTCCTCTCTATCCAGAATGTGGAGTTTGGTATCTTCAAAAGAGTGACATTTGTCTTTCAAATGTGGATGGTCCATTGAATCTTGTCCTAATGAGTGTGTTCTCCCATGTTGTGTCATGCGCTTATGAAATGGTTGTTTTGTTTCTCCAATGTACACATCTGCACAACCACTTCACAAGCACATGGCACAACATAGGAGAACAAACCCATCGGAACCAATGGTTTGAAAGAGGTCAGAATACTTAAAAAGAGGGTGAAAGAGGCCATCTATGGTAGAACTGAACAGCTCTCCATAACTTCTCATTTAATATCCAGAAAATAATGCAGGAGAATTTGCAGGTCTGCAATTGGTGATTGTACAGAAAAAAGAAAAAGAAAAAGAAAAGAAAAGAAGAATCCTAAATACATTATTGCTCCCTAATACACTCACCTCTGTTCTGTTCATGAATCATTCTTTCCACTTTATTTTATTTCACATTTCACATTATTAGATTTGAGTTCTGAAAGAATTAGGTTTAGCAAGAAAAATAGTTATGCCTGTGTCTCACCTACTCCATTTTTACTGCAGCTCTGTGATTGACAGATGTTCTTCCTACTGACTAGTGACATACTCAGGGAGGACAGCAAATCCAGTGGATTCAATCAATTGCTCTGTCTAGCATATGCTGTACAAGTGTAATCAGGATAACATACTTTGGGCAGGACCATTCATGGCTCCCTAAACACAATTTTTATAGCCACAGGAACTCTCCCTGTCCATGTCTCCAAATTTCAGCAATATTATTATTGAAAGCTCATGGCATGATTTCCCACTACTTTGAAAAGAAAATGGATGTCCAAGTCATAAAACAAGCTTTAAAAAAAAGTACAAATTTTCCCAGTCCCAGAGCAATATAGAAAATCCTATTTGTGACATAGTCTGACCAATTGTGTGTCAACCCTCTAACTACTACAGCTCTTTAATCTACCTATAGCCATGATGGCAAACTTTTAGCATGCGTGCCACAAGTGGCATGTGGATGCCTCTCTGCGGGCATGCGAGCCGCCGCACAGCTCAGCTCCACAGTGTATGCGCACGCACCTCCCACCAGTCAGCCAAAGACAATATCTTCATATTCTGATAAACTGACCATAATTCTTGGGATCATGACATCCACACACAGCACAGAGCAACATCACCTTTGCAACTATAGTTAGTAGGACTTTTCTCTCATGCTGCATTACCACTTTTAAAAAAGTAAATATAAAGTCATGCAGTCACATTAGCCAGCTCAGAATGAATGATCTGATCCTATGAAATCAGATATACGAGGTAAAATAAACACACAATATTCTGCCTAATTTTTTTAATGAAACGAGCCAATTTGTCTCCAACCTTATTCTTAGACAAAGAATAATGTTGCAGGATCCAATATGAGTTAGTCACTGGGACCAGAGGTTTAGTCTTACAAACTGTCGGACTCATGCTGGAGCCCATCCTCAGGGAATTTCTCTCTCTCCAGAATGTATGCCAGTGACTGACTCAGATTGGATTCTGCAACATTATCCTGGGACACATATATTTGCCTTCATTCTCGAAAGAATAATATTTCCATTTATAGAGTTCTAATGTTAGAAAGTTATGGAGCACTGGTAAATACGGTATGTATTCATTTACAGTATACTGAAACCAGAAACTCAGGAGGCCCTCAATGTGTCATTAATGTTCTAAGGGAGGCAGGGGCTCAGTGGCTAAGATGCTGAGCTTGTTGATTAAAAGGTTCGGCAGTTTGAATCCCTAGTGCCACATAACGGGGTGAGCTCCTGTTACTTGTCCCAGCTTCTGCCAACATAGAAGTTCAAAAGCATGTAAAAAATGAAGCAGAAAAATAGGGACCACCTTTGGGGAGAAGGTAAGAGCATTCCATGCACCTTTGGTGTTTAGTCATGCCAGCCACATAACCAGGGAGACATCTTTGGACAGCGCTGGCTCTTCGGCTTTGAAACAGAGATGAGCACTGCCCCCTAGAATCAGGATATGTGCGAGGGTACCTTGACCTAATGTTCTAAGGAAGGATATAAATGTAATTTATAATCAACTCATTTTGCTTCAAGGAAAACAGACTAGGCAATTGTTTTTAAATACTTTTTGCATATGAAAATTTACAAAGTCATGTGTAGAATGACTAAATAATAGTAGGCCATTTTCATGTGTAGAAACCTTGTTTCCACCAATGGAATGGAAAAATCAATAGCTAGAATGCACTTCAAATTCCAAATAACTCTTTTCAATGTTCTAACTTAACTTGTAAACAAATAGCACAAAATGTGTGGTAATATATAAACATTTGTACCCAAATAGCAGATGTTATAATATTAAAAAATATTTAAGCCTGTATGTGAAAATGTCCATTCAGCATACCCAACACAGGAACAGGACATGGCTCAATTGTCATGTTTTCTGACTTGGCAGTAGCTGTGAGAGAATGAGTCTGTTCGATATAAATTTTTCTCCATGGGAATCATTTATGAGCTTATTCCCATGAGGAAAAATGGTAACATCAGAAGCCGAGCAAAGAATTTGTCTTGACAGTCTTAATGTAGCTCAGGGAACTTTATATGCTTGATGAGATTTGGAACTGCGAAAGAAGATGAAATGACTGAAATTATCATTACCGAAGCTACTTTGTGAAAAGGAGTCTCAGCGTGAACAAATGAAGAGAAAAAGGGAAAGAGTCAAGGAGGAAATGTTGGGACAGACCAGAGCTTGTGGTTTATAACTATCATCCGGCAAACAAGTAGAAAGAGCTAGAGTGTCACTTTGGGACTGTATTAGAGAATAACCAGTAGACAAGCTTCAAAATTGCCTGTATCACTGGAAAAACAGATAATGTAATCTATAAAAATGCATTCCTATTATCAAAAGACATTATTGCCTATTTTTATCAAATTCTTGATCACTTATTTTTTCATTCACCTGCCTACCCTTTTTTCTCT
Organism: Tropidonophis doriae; assembly: GCA_026931265.2. NCBI lineage: Eukaryota > Metazoa > Chordata > Lepidosauria > Squamata > Natricidae > Tropidonophis > Tropidonophis doriae. The sequence goes on along the minus strand of JAPKID020006845.1, from coordinate 722 downwards.
CTGCAAAAAAAATTATATATAAAATTGCAAGAAGAATGTTCAATATAAACTGATATAGTATTGAATATTATTATTCCAAAGATAATGAAATGCGGAAGTTCATAAAACTATCTTGTTTTGCTGTAATCAACACATAAACTCAATAGGAAACAGACAAAAAATAGATTATCAGAGGGAAAGAGAGATGCTACCAATGCTGTTTTATATTCTCTTTGTCTATGTATGTTTTATGCATGGAAAAAGTTTGGGTAGCTTATCTGTAATTGCAACAGATGTTCTTATTTATTCTAAGTGAGAAGTTCCTTGGACATACTTTCAACCACATATGTTACGAACCCTTAAGCTGCTCCTATGTGGTTGCAAAAACAGAAAAAAACAATATCACAGGATTGTCTGCGCAAAGCTATAGATCTCTAGCAGAATTCCTCCAAGACATAAAATAAGATCAAAGTTCTATTTCATTTCAAGACTCATTCTGGAATGAAAAAATGAAATAAGTGTGAGATGAATGACAAATCCATCGCCATGTTAGATCAAAATGTCAAAGAAACATAAATAGCACAAGCCACGATTATAAAGTAACATGAATTTGGAATGCTGATAGTCAGAACCAGAAAAAAGGAAATGAGAAGGACAGAAAAGTAGATAAAAGAAAATAAGATTCCATTCTTACAGATATGTGATCTGTGCTTTTTGGGGGGGGGGGGCGCTGTCCTTCATAA
>JAPKID020006844.1:0-10487 GCA_026931265.2 Tropidonophis doriae | reverse complement strand
TTGGGGGTTATACGGTGGTTGTGTGTATGTGTGCAGGTGTAGATCTACACACAGATTGGTTGGCCATTTAACCAAACTGGGCCACAGCAACGAGTGGCCGGGTATAGCTAGTTTGTAATACAAATTAAAACACAAAATGTTAGCGTCCACTAGAAAATAGTAAAAATAAGAGATAAAACCAAAATGATACTATTCAAAAAGAGAAAAAAATACAACAGGATCATCCAGTTAAAATTTCTAAAAAAGAAGGTAAATTTAACTTATGGCTAAACTTTTTGGAAGGAAATAGTTGTAAAAATATTCTGTTTTCTTAACATAACATGGAAAATAATAAGCAGAAAGACTAAATTGGAAGAAGGGAAATATGTCAGATCAAATGTTATGTATAACTTCAGAGTATAGGTAGACCTTGCTTACTGACCATTCACTCAACAACCATTATAAAATTATAAAGGTGCTGATGGCCCATTGACAACTTTCATAGCAACACTCAGTCATGTGCATAGACAGTATGCTTTTGGTAAACAGTGACTAATCTGTGTTCTTCCCCTCTCTCCGCACTTCTCTTCGCCTTAATGAGCTGATTGCTCTTCTATACCCTAAAAGCAATAGAAGTGTGCTGGCAGGCTCCTCCCCCATCCCCCAGCCTGAGAGCCAAAGGTATGCTATGCATCCAGCTTGGAGTGTTATCTTGAAATAACTTCCTTTTCAATCTGTCCACTCTTTGAGATAGAAAAAAGTCCAGGTTTTTGTAGAGCTCTCCTTTGTCTGACTTTCCCACCTCCCATGCAGAGCAGAGTGATTGGGTAAATGGGATTTCAAAAGAATAAGCTGTTTGTGTAGCACACCTATGGCTTCCAATTCTGGTTTGGGATGTGATCACATTGCTTTTAGTGTATACAAGACAGTAAACAGGCACTCCAGCATTCCAAAGGGTGGGAAGCAAACAAAAGTAGAAGGTGTGAAACTGACTAGTTTCTTTCCAGCCTGCAAGTATAGTCATAGTTTCTGATTATGTGGCTGTGATAGTTATCTTTACTTTTTTTAAACCCTTTTTCCCCAGGAAGATACCTCAAATATTAAGTCAATTTGGCATTTTCATATTTGATGTGGCCACCAAAGACGAAAAAGTATTCCAAAACCGAATTGCTAGATTTCCAACATAGCTTCTTATGCAACCAATTTACAGTTTTAAATATAACTTTTATCTTTAAAGTTCTTGCAGACTTTTCATTCCTCAGTGCTTAATTATTATATTTCAGATATCTTTTAAACACAATATATTTGATGTCATATTTTCTGCCTCACAACATAAAATAATAACTTGTTGTGTTTCAAAGTAAAATCTGCCAAAATGTATTCTTCTTATTAATATTCAAATAAATCATGTTTGGATATAACTTCATTTTTTTGCTCATTTTTTTAGGCATAACAGATAAATTTATATACATTTGGAGACTAGGCATTCAGTATTATGACCTTTTATGCATTATTATCTATACTTCCAAATATTGTATATAATATAGTAAAGCATGGAATATTTGTAATAATATTAGATAACAATAGAAAACCACATATATACCAGGGGTGGGTTGCTGCCAGTGTTACTGCCAGTTCGGCGCACACATGCTTTGCGTGTGGTCAGTTGCTTGCAAATAGATCTGTGCATGCGCAGAACACTAAAAATGCCCCCAAAACATGCCACAGCGACCACAGAACCAGTTCGGAGGCATGGCCAGCCTGGTTGGCTGCTGATTCTGCAACCCAAACCAACATTTCACTACTGGTTTGCCTGAACCTGTGCAAACTGATAACAACCTGTGTGATATACACACAGAGACACAGAGATAGGGGACGGGGGGACCTAACATATAAGTTGCATAGGTTGTATGTTCATGCTGACTGTGGCCAGATATTCCAGTTTTGCCAGAAGTGTTCCAGCACAGGGCAAATCATCCTCAATCTTGGGTCCATTCCTCAAACTACAAAACTGTTTCCCAGAGCTTATCCTGGCCAATTGACCAAGCAGCACCAAACAAACAGCAAAAGGCTTATGCCATCCACAGTACAAGAAACAGATTCTTGCCCTGATGTTGGTATTTGAGAAGAGTAACTACAACTTGTTTTCCTCTTGGGACTGACCACTGAAATATTCAGATGATTGCCCTAACTTGAGATTTGACAGAGAGCTGGCATCCAAAGGTGGAAGCATAATCATAGAAACTACATCAAATTATCATCTCCCAGTACTTCCAGAGGGTTCCTCTCCCCCCCCTCCCAACACACATACTTATTACATCCAGGAGTATCTCCAGGGAGAATGGAAAGCAGGGATGGAAGACAAGATTTACTCTTATTTTCCTTATGTGACTGATAGATAGTGAAGTCTATTGCTTAGCATTAATTTGATTGCACTTGAAAATCAGTTTCCACACAATAGAACCACATTCTAGGAATTAGAAATATTTAGAATGCGTAAAAGCTGTTTCATCACAGAGAGCTCCTTTCAAACATTGCCTTTGGGATTTGTGCTTGGGAAGGAGTTTTTGTCTTCAGAACCTTGAGAAACTGGGTTGTGAATTAACATTAAGAAATATCCAAGAAAAGTCCAGAATCACTTTGTATTCATAGGTGGTATGTAAATTTAATAAAACAAATAAACAAATAATGTACAGCTATTCAAATTACCATTTCCTAGTTATTCCTCTTGGAAATCTGATTATGCAGCATAGTAGAGCCATATGTCATTTGGTGCAGGCGTCTTTGCTTAATGGTGTACTGAATCTAGTTTAATGAAAAGAAGGACTAGGGAAGACACGATAGCAGTGTTCCAATATCTTAGGGGTTGCCACAAAGGGAGTCAATTTATTCTCCAAAGCACCTAAGGGTAGAACAAGAAGCAATGGGTGGAAACTAATCAAGGAGAGAAGCAACTTAGAACTAAGGAGAAATTTCGTGACGGTTAGAACAATTAATCAGTGGAATAACTTGTCTCTAGCAGTTGTGAATGCCCCAACACTGCTAGTCTTTAAGAAGTTGTTGGATAGTTGTTAAGCAAATCATATGTTGTTAAGAAAATCTGATTTTCCCATTCCACTTTGATCATCAGGAATCCTCTGGGAAGAAGGCAAATGGCAATCATGTGACCAACATGACCACCCCACTCCCAGTACTGCAACGATCATAAATACATAAATGCATAAATAATTTTAATCAGATGATCAAAATGAACACTATGACAGTCATAAGTGTGAAGACTAATCATAGGTCATTCTTTTTAGCACCATGGTAATTTCAAAGGTCATTAAATGAATAGTTGAAGTCAGAGTTCAAGTCATACAGGTATGAATTATTTTGGCTTCATTAACAACTGTGAACATTTTACAATCCATTTTTAAACTTTCTGTTTATTTTTGGTTTAATAACACCATTTAATTGTTAATCCAGCCTGTTATTTCCCTTGGTTTGAAAGTTTAGAAATTATATAATGAGAAAGGATTAGTTATACATTTCAAGTTAGGTTGTTGCTAAAATACATTAGAAAAGGCCTTTGTAGCTAGGTTTTACTATATAATTTAAATTATGCATGGGTATATCTAAATTCCTTATTTTGAAATATTGAATGTATGAATATTTAATTGGTATCTTTCTTTAGTATTTTCATATGCTTGCTTTAAAGGAAGCTCTTTGATTTATATTCATTGATAAACACTTGTATATAGTATATGTCTACAGTTTTTCTCTAGTATTAGATGAATACCTTTACACAATAATAACTTTAGTTAGTTTCTTTCGATATACATAGTTTTATAAAATATGTTTTTATTATATATGTATATATAGATTTATATTTGTTGGAATCAGGTATTCCATGTTCATATGATATCTTTCAGAGCTTTTTATATAAATGTTTTACAACTCATATTTACAAAGATCAGAATGATTGCAATGATGATTGAATTATCTAATGATAATTTCCCACTCTCTAATTCAAGCTGATATATATTCACATTACAATACATATAATCTTTGCCTTTTGCGTAATTAATTAATTTATTAATTTATTTGCACCTTTTAAATTGAAGCTGAAATTCTTTGGAACTCTGTAATTTTTCCTCAGAATATAAAATTGATTGTTGAAATGGTCTGTAAGGCATTGATGTTAAATGCTGCAGTGTCTTCTGTTATTCACTTATAGCAGCTGTAATTGGTTCCTGAACTACATATTATAATACTAATGAGGGTAATATTGGAACATTTATGTACAAGCCTAGAATATTTCTACTTTATAATTATGACAAGTGAAGCACAGCCAGAGGTCAACTTAAATCACACTTACACATTTATAGGACTTTCTGGTTGACCATAATTCATAATTTTAGGAAAGAAGATACCATTTTTTGCTTACAATGTCACTTTGAGCAATAGGAATTTTGAAAAGACATATTAACGTTACTAATATAATCAAATATTTCTTTTTAATTCTAGTTTTGAGTTGATTATATGTTTATGCTTCAATATCTTCCAGTTTTAAGCAGAAAAATACATGGTTGTAATAAAAATTGAAAATTCTTACCCTTTTAGATACCGTAGTTTCTTTAATAAAATGTTTCTTATAATTACATGACTGAACATGTATAGAATGTATCTCAATGGTGAGTGTTCCTTCACTTCTGTCATTTGGGACAGAGAACATCACAGCCATGCACTCCTTTTATGAACACTTTTATTCAGGGAGGCATTTAAAGCCTTAAGCTAATATTTTTTGGGGGTGTTGGTGTTGGTTGCTATAGTTTTAATTTGTTTTTATTATTGTTAGACCACATTGAATGTTTCTCAATGAAACAATGGGATATAAAAAAAAGTTAATGTTAAATAGATTAAAATTAACACTGCAGAAAATTCAATGAATTCAGTATCATGTAGCAGTTTTTCAGAGCAAAGCACTGAAACCATTTACTGGACAAAAGTAGGTAGTTCTCCTTATATAATAATTACATACGTATTTTCCTTACTGTAGGTTAAATGTAAACTATAATTTGGTACACTGTTCTATTTGACACTTCAAGAATCTAAATGGTACTGTTTACTAACTACATAAGAAAAGGAAACATCTGCATTTTTCTTTCTTTTTTGTTTTTTCTTCCTTACTATCCTTAGTCCATATTCATAGCCTGTGTCTTTTAATCTTTTTTTTTTTTTTACAAAATATGTTTATTTTCTGAAAATGGCAAGTCAGTTTCATGATAAATTTGTGGTATGCATGTACTAAGTCCCTCTTCGCAAATCAAAATGCCCACTCAACTTTATCTCTTCTTAGCATTTACATTAGAGAGCAAAGGAGCTAATTTTCCTGTTTTAAATTGTTATATCAAGTATAATGGTTTAAATTTGTTTCATCACTTGGTCCTTTCAGGAAAGTTTAATTATCATGAACAGTGCATTTTTTGTAAACTATTTATTGCTTTACATTTGTATCTTTCAATCTGGGATTCTTTGAAGCATAGACCAAAGCTATAATATTAAATGAAAGATGAATCTCAGTATTATAAAAGAAGCTAGCAAAAACACTTAACATAGTGTGTTTGACCCAATGAAAATCTTCCTCAAAAGCTTGAAAGAAGCACAATATAACATAAGAAAGAATAATAAAAAAGAGAATCAGAATTCAAGATTAAAAATGGGGAGATCAGTATGGAATTCAGAAATAAGAAATATCACAAACAAATGGTGAGTTTGATGGATTAAATATAATGGACAGTAATTTAAAAGAGGTTCATTTTTTTATAAATAAGCCATGGTGAAAATATTACGTGATTAAATAAACATATACCAAGGAATTAAACATTAAAAATAACATCAGGGTTACAAGTTTTAGTAAAAATAATAACACTAATTCAGTCAAGGTGTTTAGTATGAAGAAACAAGAAGGATCCAACTGCAGGTAGCAACACATGTTAAAAATTCTTGGTTAAGGAAGGTGAGCAAAGATTATTCAGATGGCAGTAGAACTGAGATACTTAGCAATCATTTTTAGAGCAAACAAGTAGAACAAATATATAAGGGTCAAGCTATTTTTTTAAAGAGAAAGATTATTGTGAGCCTTGAAGGAACAGGAAGAGTACAGTACAAATATTAAAATGGTCTTTGTGCTAATCCCTGATATCTTAAATTGTAGGAGTTCAGCTAGCTTTCCCAATACTTGGTTTGCCTTTCTGCCTCATGTTACTCTTATAGGCAAATTTTCCATCTTCAGTAAATATTGTTCCTAAATATTTGAACTCTGATACAAGCTTTATGCTTGATCCATCTATTACTATTTGTAGGGAAAGCTTTTCTCTTCCAATTACCCTTATTTCTGTTCTGGATGTACCAAAAAGCCCACTCCATTCTTTGCTGTGTCTCCTCCTGAATAGTTAAACAAGTATTCTTTATCAATTTTCCTATTATGATATCAGTTGCAACTTATTTCAGCTAGTCCCAATATCTTAATATCTCTCTTTTTCTTTATTTCCCATTTATTCTGTTTTATTTCTCAAGCTAGGAAATAAGGTCATATTCAAAGTTTCTATTTTTTACTGTAATTTACTATCTCTTGGTCCTTTGACATTTCTGCAATCATTTCTTGATTGGATTTGTGTAGCTATATATTATCTATTGTCAGCTTGCTGGGCCTTTCACAACTTCACCAGAGGCCCTTTAATCAGATCATCTCAGTGCAACCTAGGATGGCTTTCATTGCTGCCACAGTAGTCCTGTGACACAAAGCCACAATATCATTTTTCCCAATGCTAGCAATCCAAAAATTACTTTGTCCTGTTACCTCATCTCACAATGTGGACATGGTGCTGGACTTTGAGAAGCATTCAGTTTTGCCAGAGTGGACATTCACAGTTTTACTGTAACTAAAATTTCATGTTTTTTTAAAATATAGAATTATAATTATAGTAAAAAAACAGTTGCAAGCAGTTGAATAAATAGAGATATTTCCTAAGTATATAAAGCATATATATTAATAGATGAAAAGTGGATCATTGCACTTATGTCAGTTAGTCTTTTAATTTTAAGAATTTCCTCTATTCATTTAATTAATCAGACATTGACTGATTGGTTTTTGCTTTAAAGGTTATTTTTAAGACCACTATTAATAAAAACAACAGCAAATGAGTTAAAAGACATCCTCTCATACTGGAGGAGATACTGCCTCTAAATCAGAATCCGTGGAAGTACTGTGTATCTTTCTTTTTTGATGATGTTTATTAACTTTTTAATAAATGTTTAAATGGGAAAAGCAAAACATTAGTATTCTGGCTTGAGGAAGAGCCCCCCCCAATCTCGTATACATGAATTTATGTCTGGTGATCAAAGCTTTTTGTATTAAGTTACTTGGTTATACTAAAGTGTAGTACAATGTTTGTTTTTTCAGTAATGCAGAACTGATTAAAAATTACTTTCTGATAGAAAACCTCAGTGAATACAAGAGAATATCCCAAGTCCTATGATTTTTACAAAGAATATACCAATAGTCTTAAAATGCTGCTAAAAGCTATTCTGATGTGAATATTATACTATAAGAAGTTTGAGTTTTTTGTTGCTAAATTGATTATGTTATGAGCATTACAATTATTTCATATATTAATATAAACCCTGTAATACAATAATAATACAATAATACAGTTGATTTATATATAAATTGTATGTTTCATTTCAGACAATGTCGTTTGCTAAAAGTCATTGATTAGTTTTGATAGTTTTACAGAAATTTTTCTTCTGAGCATTTAAAGTTTGAGGAGCTGCTGTAGTCGCACAGGACATAAAATAAAGCTGTCTGTAGATAAAATTGTTCTGAATGTTTCCAGCAGTTTGCGTTTTTTATAAGAATGCAAAATACCAGCACCTTAAGTCCTTAATACATTTAGCAGAAAATGTGTGTGTGTGTGTGTGTGTGTGTGTGTATAATTATTCCACAACACCCTGTTAGGGCCCCAATTAAGGGAGGAGACATCCTGTTTCCTTTTCTGCCTTTCGGTTCATCACCAGAGACCATCTAGACAGAAAGCCATGAGTTCCGTTGTGTGATTTTTTTAATATGTGTGTTAATTTTTATGAGCTGATCAATAAATCAGTCTCCCTGATTTATTTATTGATCAGCTCATAAAAACTAACATACACACAGAGAGAGAGAGAGAGAGAGAGAGAGAGAGAGAAAAGAGAGGGAGAGGGAGAGAGTCTGGATTGCTTTTTATATCTGTGTACTTTTTTCCTAAAATATATTATCCGGTGACAGAAACAGATGCTGCTTTAACAATACAATGCATTGTGTATCATAAAATTATCTCTATTTTAATCATAGATACTCAATGAGACACAAGCAGGTTTCATAAAAATGGATTTAGGAAGAGATTTAATGTTTTGTTTTTGCCACATTTATAGAAATATGGTAGCTCATGCTCTAAAGTAAATTGTGCCTCTAAAGTAAATTGTGCAATAACAATTATTTTACTTAGGTCTATTTTAGATTGGAAAATTACTCTACTATTTGTTTTAAACCTGTAGGAAAGGAGTTAATTATAAAAAATATTTTGGTTTCAGAAAAGTAATTTCATTATTCTGTATTACTCACTGCTTTTATCTCATCTTACTTTATCTTATTCTATTTTATTCTATTTTATTTATTGTGCCTGACTCCCATTATTTCTTAAGTAGTGAATTGACTAATCAATAAAGCTATACAATATAATATTGCTTTATCAATCTTTGTCATTTATGGTAAGAAGGAGAACTATTTGCATATATACTCAAGAAAACTGCTCTAGCAAAAATACTAGTAGGAGAAAATGCAGTTGATATTTTGTTTTTGAAATAATATTGTAGATATTTCAAATATGTTCCCTATTTCTGTTGCTGTATTTGTTTAATTCTTAATGTTTCTTTCCTTTTTAAAGTCTATGACTGCACAGAAAGAATAACTTCTTGCCTAATGTTGAATTTGTTTACTGATTTTTTAAAATTATTAAATGTAGCAAAATTGTACTGTACTTGGGGCAAGGGGAGGTAAGTGTTTTTATATTGTGTTTTTTAATTCAACTGAACCCAGCAGAGTTAAATGTAGTTTGGAAGCATGGGGAAGAATTAATGATTGGAAGATACGGAGTTGGTAAATTATTTATTCTGGCCCCGAGGAAGCTGAAAAGCAGAGTGAAAGACTAATAAATCATTTGTGGTGGTGCTGGTTGTCACTTCCAATTATTTTAGACGTTTTGTGATAAACTGCGACACCTGCTAGATATCCTCACACCATCCCTTGATGCTGGTATTGCAGCTTATTCAATTGATTATCAAAGGCAAATTTATCTAAACTTTCTATAGGTTAAATGAAGAATATATGGTTTTCTCAACATTTCTGTAGATGTCTTAAAGTGTGTTGGTGCAACTTTGGATTCTTTCTATTAATGCTAAGTGTTCCTTCACTGTGTTCAGGAATGAAAGGATCAATCTCCTTTTGTGGTATCATATATTTAAAATTACAGATTATATTAGTAATTCCATTTTATAGTATTTAAGTAAAGAATGACAACTTTTTTCCAGCCCCTTAACATTTGGGGCAATTAAAAATCATTATGAGTGAGATTTTATACAAATTGTAGTATGTACATAAGAAATGCCAAAGTATTTATATATTTTGGCACTCATGTACATAGTACATTTTGTATTAAATAAAATTTATATTTTATTCCCCTTGAATATTTAAAGAAAGTTCTTTTTTTAAAAACTATGCAAAGGGTATGTCATATAGTTTTCATTTCTTTTATATTTCATAATAGATTGAAACTATCACTGATTTTTGCATAAGTTACAAAAACAGATTAAATATCATTTGTTTAAAATACCAGTGGTCCTTGCTTAATAACCATTTATTCAGCAACATTTTGAAACTTAAAATGGCACTGAGAGTTGTAGTTAGAACCGGTTCTCGAAATTCTAGCTATTTCAGTGTCCCTAAAGTGATATGATTGTACCTAGCACACAATGAAAACCTTACAGCATTCCATAATCATTTGCTGATCATTTGCAACCTTCTTTTTCAGCTTCTTATAATCAAACAGTGGAGAAGGTCCCAAATGGTTACCATGAAATGTTCATGCTTAATGACCTGTAGTGATTTGCTTAATGACAGTAGCTGTAAGTGCTAGAATTTCTGCACTAAGCAATGAGATCATATGGCATTGTATTCACTTTGCAACTGAAATTCCTAACCCAATTGCCATTGTAAATCAATGGTGATTGTATTCAAACCATACCAAGAAAACCAATTTTTATCACTTGAGCTTTAAATACCAAAACAGTCAAATTGGGGAAAATGTAGGAGTGTTTCAATATGTATGACTACTACTTAAAATGTATACTGATATTTACCGTATTTTTCAGAGTATAAGACGCACCCAGGTTTTGAAGAGGCAATTTTTTAAAAAAAGTAGGTAGGTAGA
>JAPKID020006843.1:0-10487 GCA_026931265.2 Tropidonophis doriae | reverse complement strand
ACTGAAGAAGACTGAAGAAGTATTTGTTTTGCATCACTGTAAGATAACTCTGTGTTTGGTGAAGGACTGTTATTATTGTTTGAGAAGTTAGTCGTAAGAAGCATTTTAGTTGCTACACAGTAAAGACTATTTTCTTACTATCACTGTTTTAGAGTTTGTGGTTAAAGCAACGTATCTCTTTACTGTCCGGTGAATTACACTATTCCGCATTTATTTTCAAACACTGGTTACGGGACCTGAGTTGTAACACTGGTTCTGAACCCAGAGTTGCTAACAACCTTTACTCTAAACAAATGGAGTCTCTGGTGTCCTAATGCTCCCAAGCTCTCTACACCAACTGACTGGTGCAGAAAGCTCTGAAAGGCTTTTATTTCCCCCAGAAAGGAGGAACGGCAGGGGCAGAATTAGGAAAGGCAGGTATGCCCAGTACTTTCCTTCCCTATTGTTTCTCATTGGCAAGACAAAGTATCTGTGCTGTGACTGGAATTGCAAGGCACTCAAGGGATGGGAAGTGGAGCATGGGGTATCTCAGGGAGAGGAAGGCCTCGAGAGGCCTGAAGCAGGGGGCTTGTGCCTGCACTTGGCCTCCCAGGATCTCCCCACCCTTAAGGTCCACTTAACGACCCATGTATTCGTTTAACACATGAGTGTCAAACTCAATCGCGTTACCTGACGTATCGTGACATATCACTACTTTTTTCGCCTTTGCGGAGCCAGGATGGTCGTGGCCTGCATGGGACGCATCCGGCCCGTGAACTACCAGTTTGACAGCCCTGGTTTAATAAATGCACTGGAGAAATCAAGGATGCGCTGGTTATTACTTGAGGCAGTTTATTTAACGTGGTTCCAAATTCCGACCTAATCAGTAGGCTCCATTATAATCGTAACTCGAGGACTACAACCATGTATATACCGTGTTTCCCCCAAAATAAGACAGGGTCTTATTTTCTTTTGACCCGCGAAATAAGCGCTTGACCTTATTTTTGGGGAGGTCTTATTATTTTTGAGGTGCAGGAGGCAGCGAGCGTGGTCACTGTTGCTATGCTGCAATATTTTCAGGGAGGGCTTATTTTAGCGCTTGCACTCAAAAGCCCAATTGGGCTTATTATCCAGGGAGTTCTTATTTTCAGGGAAACAGGGTGCTCATAGTTGAACTATGTAGTCCTGGGTGCTCTTTGAGCTTTGTCGGCAAACAAACCACCAAGCTCAGAGAGCCCCAAAGACTACACAACGATTAACAATATCTCACAGAAACATCTAACCAGGTGAACAGCCAGGTCTTAAGGGACTTCTGAAAGGTTATCATGGATGAGGCCTATCTAATCTTGGAAGGGAATGGTGTTCCAAAGGGCAGGTGCAGTGACGGAAAAGGTTTAAGGCCTTGTGTAAGAAAGATATTTCTTGGCAACGCACTGAAAACTATGTGATATTACAACCGATATTCTTCCAGATTGAGAAAAACCTAGAACTAAACATTATTATCTGATCCAGGAAGCTTAGGAGAATTATGTATTTTCTGGATATCAAGCTTTTCTTGTTTATAGTAAGTAATGACTTTTGATTATTTAACTGATTACCTAAACTTTAAAATTGATTGGTAGACGGTCTCAAATTAGCATAAGAGATGCATAAATTACTGACATCTACCTTAATTTATATTTTGTTCTTCTTATCCAGTGTACTTTTTAAAATTTACTCTTTCATAAATAATATTTCTAGTATAGTATTTTTAAGAGAATGAAAAGAACAACATCTAGACAAAAATAAAATCCATTAGAGAGACCAAAACCCTTCACTAAGAGGACTCTGTGGGATCATATTTTCCAGATTTCATCTCCTTGGAAAAAAAATTGTGCTGACTTTGGTGGGAAATTAAAGAAAGCAAAGGAATTAAGCTTAAAGTACATTTAATGCAACTATAAATTTAAAATATACCTCTCAAACAATGCCCCAAAGAATAAAACATGGCCCCAATATTGCCTCCCAACCTTCTCTGACTTCTTGATTTTTGATTGCCTAACCTGCTTCGATCTTCAGAAACTTAAAAAATAAAGCAGCAATAACAATGAAATATGTTCTCTTCCTCAGCTATAAAAATCACCCTTCCTTGTTCTAACCACTACTAGTTTTTCAGAGCCAAGAAGTGTGATTGTACAAACTGCTTAGGTAATGCTGCCAAAGAGCTGGAAATATTTTCTAGAAAAAAAAAGTTTTTATTTAAATCCTATCTTCCCAGTGTAGACTTAATAAATAAACCTGACCAATGACAAAGTTTCGTGTCCTCCCTAGAATGAATCCTCATTCTCTTTTCTAATTTGTTTGTCTAGAGATGAACAAAAGTATATATAGGAAATATATAGCCTATGCCCAGGACAATATAGCACTTGTCTATTTGTCTATTGTGTGTGCTCATCATAAGTGCTGCTCCTCCAACCACAGTACAGGTAATCCTCGATTTATTCATTTAGTGACCAGTTAAAGGCACTGAAATAAGTAACATGACCACTTTTTCACACTTATGACCATCTGCAGCATCCCCATGTCCCCTGATCAAAATTCAGATGCTTGGCAACTGGTTCATATTCATGACAGTTGCAATGTCCTGAAGTCATACAATCCCCTTTTGTGACCTTCTGACAAGCAAAGTCAATGGGGAAGCAAGATTCACGTAACAACTGTGTTACTAATTTAACAACTGCAGTGATTCTCTTAACAAGTTTGGCAAGAAAATGTGTAAAATAGGGCAAAATTCACTTAGCAAATGTCTTCACTTAGCAACATGAATTGTGGGCTTAATTATGGTCATAAATCAAGGAATAGATATACGAACATGACTCTTGATGACTTTGATGGCAGTTTAAGTGGATGTGGGCACAGAATTCTTTTGACGTTCACTAACCAGTGTACAGAAGATGCATTGGCATTGTGCTATTGTTGTCATCTGCTCCACAGGATACTCCCCAAGGCAGAGTTTACACAACACAAGAGGATCAAGCACCAAGTCCCACGTAGGTCTGTATCTGGCTGTAGTCATTGCAGAATAATCTGAAAAAGGAACGGAACAGCACATTAATTTTAAAAAATCTGTCACAATTTCACATTTCCATTATTCTGAATATAGTAAAATGTTCCCCAAACAATTTTTCAAGCAGACATGAGCAGCATGAAAGTCCTAGATGGCCCTGTCAACATCCTTTTATTTGTCACTCTGAGTTTCCTGACGTTGTACTGCCAAAATAACCTTTTTTTTTAAAAAAAAAAAGGCAAAGTATATACTTTGATAATGTTAACACACATATTTTATTATTTCCCATCATTCCCAAAATTTAGTTGTTGCTGTTGATGTCAATCTGTGGGCTTTAGCCTATCCTACAGGGTGACTCAGCAATAGGAAAGCTGGATCAAACGAATAAATTGCCCTAAATATATCCATTCACAAATCAATGGATGAAGTCAAGAGAAAACCTATTTGTTGCTTACTCTAAATGCCAGTTTGGTACCCTGGTTGTGCATCTAAAGTGTTCTAACCGATCAGAATATTAATCACATCCATCACACCACCATGAAGCCCATCAATATTTCTGTTTAAATAGCATTTTGGATGTAAACATTCAAGGAAGCTCTATTGCCTTTTTTCATATCATACAGAAGCCTTCATGCATTACACAATCACTTTTGTGATTCCTCTGCTTGCTAAGGAAACAACAACTATTATTCAATTCTTGGCCAACAAGAGGTATGGGGCTTTTTTTTCATTACTATTGGCAACAACTAGATAGAAAACAAGAAAGGAAAGTAGGGGAAAGGTCAAGTAATCTTATTTTCTGGGGGTGTTGTGGCTCATTTCTTCCTGAAGTTTGTTCCAAAGAAATAAAAAGAAATAAAAAGTCACTGAACAGATACTAGGCTTCAACTTGAAAATCCACTGTGATTATGTGAAGTTGTGTGAAAGTGTGCTGTGTTTGTACAGGAAGGAGGAGGGAGAGGGAGGGAAGAGAGAGAGGAAGAGGGAATAATTATATGTATATTAAACCACAGGTTCTTCGTTTTCTCCTTCTCCTCCTTCATAGTTGTAGGGCTTGGGATAATCTGAGTTTGAATCAAGGAGACACTGAAGTGAGCAACAAGTATAGCAAAGATAACCACGGTGGAACTAAAGCAAACTTGGTGTTTTAAATGGGATATTGTGTACATCTATTTGTCTTCTATTCATCCTTGACCTCATCCTTTTCCATTTTACCATATTTCTTAAATAATCCATTCCTACTGCACTTCAGTTTATTATTTGTATATGGTAATCTTTTGCTTCTTTTTCAACTATCATTCATTCCAGCCAATAGCCGATGTTCTATCTACACCTTTCTTTCAAAATCTGAAGGTCTTAAAATGTTCCTATTTCCTCTTATAGCGAGATTATGTTTTCTAACAGGTCATTTTTTCAACAATACGAAAACCCACATGTAAAATACATTTCTGTATTACAAAATCATATTGGAAGTTGCAAATGTGAGAAAAGTCTCATCCTTTTCTACTCAAATAATTACCCTACATCAGAGGGTGAGTTACTGTAGTATTACCCAGTATGATATGCTTATTAATGATGAACAAGATATGGTAAAACTCAAATCAATTTCCCATTGAGTCACTGAGATTAGTGGGTAAATTTTCCTCTTGAAAAACACTGAAATGGGGACAGATCACCAACTAACAACCTCAGATTGTTTGTATAAAAATTTGGATAAAAGCCCCCTGTGATGGAGTACCCATGGCTTCAAGAGGTAGGTTGTTCCACTGCTTAATAATGATCACAATCAGGAAATTCCTTATTTTGATCTCTCTCAGTTAAACTTCTATCCATTGGTTCCTGTTCTACCCTTGGGCACTAGCGAATAAATCCACAACAGTTTCCCTATGACAGGGGTCCCTCCAACTCCCAGTTTATGGACCAGAACCAAGCCAAGCATGGTATGCCAGCAACTGGACTGCACAAAACAGTGAAGCCCCATCCAAGGGATGCAAGCAACACACGAAATCATGGCCCCTCTGGTCCACAGAAAAACATCTCTCCACGGAACCGGTCCGTGGTACCCAAAAGGTTGGGAGCCACTGCCGTATGACATCCCCTCAAGCATCAGAAGATTACTATCATGCCTCCCCTTAGTCTTTTCTTCTTCAGGCTAAGTATGCTGGTAGTTTTAACTGATCTTCATAGAAATTAACCACCAAGCCCTTTGGTAACTTAAAGGAGAAAGTAGCTACTTTAGACGTATGTAATTTTACAACTTATGGGATGCCACTGTATTGTCTACTTCACTACTCTTACAGCTAAGCATAAAATGCACACAGGTTACTGCAAAAAGGAGATTTGTTGTTTGTTGGTAAGAAAAAAATTGTTTCATATAATGCTGATAACAAAGAAACCCGTGTACCTGTCAATAGCCAAGAGGTAATGGATCACACAATTTTTAAAATCGAGGGTTGTGTTATTTCCTGTTGAAAGTACTACAGCAATAGTTTTGTGCATTGCCATATATCTGTTAAGGGCAGAGATTTTATTTATTAGGAAAAAGAATACCTGACTTTCCCTTTTTCTGTTGTTAAAGAAGGTCCATAGGAAACAGCCAAAAAAAAAAAAAAAAGATTTACGTCTTTCTTGTATTTTCAAGACAGTGGAGAAAACAAAGTACACAGTGTGGGCTTGTACTTGGAATTTTAAAATTATTTAAAAGCTGCTTCATTTCTTCTTTCTTGCTTGTCCACTAAAATCAATCCTCTAACTCTGACAATCACTTCCTTTTTTGCAAGCAGAAGTTAATATATTCTGCTATTACTCTGGCCTTTTGAACAGCTAGCTGTCCCTGGCTGCAAATCCGAAGATAACTACTAAACTATATATTGCAAGTATGCTATTCTAAAACCTGTTGTTCTGTTGTTAACTATGAGGAGAGAATCCTGCAAAAGATGATCAATAAAGTATCACGAGTAGTTCCAAGGAAAAACAGGTGACAGGACAGTTAAGCCTTCAGGGTGTGGGTCTGCTTAACAGAGGGCTACACCATCAAGACGGTGTATGGGAGAGATAGGTATGGCGGGAGCTGGGGGCCATATCATATTACAGGAGGGCGCCCCCGCTATTTGCGAGCGATCGCGCGCTCCAGTCCTCATGGCTCCTCTTGCAATCCAGGAGGTCTGGGATCTCAGGGCCTGGGCCCTAGGCTGATGTTATGTAACGCCAGGTCCGTGGTCAACAAAGCCCCCCTCATCCATGATTTGGTTTTGGAGGGGGAGCCGGACCTGGTGGGTATCACGGATACCTGGTTGGGCCATGAGGGGGGAGTGCCCCTCGTTGAAATGTGCCCACCGGGTTACCAGGCATTTCATCAGCCACGGGCCCAGGGTCGGGGTGGGGGGGTGGCAGTTGTCATAAAGGAGGGCATAGAACCGAGGGAGACCGCTGTGCTGCAGACAGTTGGCTGTGAGTCCTTATGCGTGAAGTGGGGTCATGGGAGGCAGTTGGGCTTGCTGGTTGTGTACCTGGCTCCCTGTTACGTATCAGCAGCCCTCCCCGAGCTCCTCGATGTGATAGCCGAGGTGGCGGTTGATACCCCCAGGCTGTTAGTCATGGGGGAGTTCAACCTGCCATCGGTAGGCGAAGCATCTGAGGTGGCTCGGGAGTTCATGGCCTCCATGATGGCCATGGACCTGACCCAGCTAATTCATGACCCCACTCACAATGGGGACACACACTGGATTTAGTTTTTGTCTCCGGCCAGTTGATGAGTGAGCTTGGGTTAGGGGGATTAGTCATCGAACCCCTGTCATGGTCAGATCACTCTCTCCTCCGGCTCAACTTTCTAACTGCTACACGCCAGGTCCATCAGGCGCGGGGAGGCAGAACCATAAGTGTCGAGATGGTTCCGCCCCAGGCGCCTGATGGACCTGGAGAGGTTCCAGGTGGAGCTTGGGCCAATACCTGAGACCCGGACCCGCGACTCGACTGAGGACCTAGTGGCCCCTTGGAATAGTGCGGCCATGGGGGCCCTGGATCGGGTCGTGCCGTTGCGGCCTCTCACTCGGTACCTATGTACCTTGGTTTTCTGAGGAGCTGAGGTCAATGAAACGCCGAAAGAGATGCCTAGAGAATGTTTGGAGGTCCACTCGCTCCGAATCTGACAGGACATGGGTAAGGTCGCATTTGTGGACCTACCTCGTGGCGATAAGAGCGGCGAAACAGGATTATCTCTCTGCTCTTATCGCATCTACAGATAACCACTGTGCCACCCTGTTTAGAGTGACCTGCTCCCTCCTTCACCAGAGGTAGTGGGAAGCTCCTTTGCAGGGTCGTGCTGAGGAATTTGGATGTTATCTCCATGATAAAATCATTCAGATCCGGGATGAGCTGGTCTCCGATTGGGTTAGTCTGGGCAGGCTGACGGAGGCAGGTCTTGAGACCGTTGTTTGGGAGTAGTTTGATCCTGTGACTCCTGATGACATGGACAGGATACTGGGGCAGCTGAACGCCACCACATGTTTATTGGACCCGTGTCCCTCCTGGTTAGTACTGGCCTCCTGGGAGGTTACATGAGGCTGGCTCCAGGGAATTGTTAACACCTCTTTGTGCAAGGGGTTCTTACCAACCGTCCTGAAACAGGCGGTGGTGAGACCCCTCCTCAAGAAGCCCTCCCTGGACCCAGCTGTGCTGGCCACCTACCGTCCGGTCTCCAACCTTCGCTTTCTTGCAAAGGTTGTTGAGAGTGTGGTGGCGCGACAGTTCCCCCAGCACCTGGAGGAAACTGTCTATCTAGACTCGCACCAGTCGGTTTCCGGCCTGGGCAGAGCACAGAGACAGCATTGGTCGCGTTGGTAGATGATCTCTGGAGGGCTCGGGATAGAGGTTGTTCCTCTATCCTGGTCCTATTAGACCTCTCCACAGCTTTCAATAACATCGACCATGGTATCATGTTGTACCGGCTGGAGGGGTTGGGGTTGGGAGGCACCGTTTTACAGTGGTTCTCCTCCTACCTCTCCGACCGATCGCAATTTGTGTTGGCAGGAGAGCAGAGGTCGATGTCGAGGCCCCTCACGTGTGGGGTGCCTCAGGGGTCGGTCCTCTCACCCCTCCTGTTCAACATCTATATGAAGCCGCAGGGTGAGATCATCCGTGCTTTTGGGTAGAGTTCCATCAGTACACAGATGACACTCAGCTGTACATCTCTACCCCAGACCACCCCAACGATGCCGTCGAAGTGATGTCCCGGTGCCTGGAAGCCGTGCAAGTCTGGATGCGGAGGAACAGGCTTCGACTCAACCCATCCAAGATCGAGTGGCTGTGGCTTCTGGCATCGCGATACAGCCAGTTGGTTCCATCTCTGACTATCGGGGGCGAGTCACTGGCTCCAGCGGAGAGGGCCCGCAACTTGGGCGTCCTCCTGGACTCTTGGCTGTGTTTGGACGACCATATGACAGCCGTGGCTAGGGGGGCTTTTTATCAGGTTTACCTGATACGCCACTTGCGCCCCTTTCTAGATTGTGACGCTTTTTGCACGGTCACTCAAGCCCTCGTCATCTCCCGCCTGGACTATTGCAACGCTCTTACACGGGGCTCCCATTGAGGTGCATCCGGAGGCTCCAGCTAGTCCAGAATGCAGCCGCGCGGGGGATTCTGGGGGCCTCAAGATTCTCCCATGTAACACCTCTCCTGCGCCAGCTGCACTGGCTACCTGTGGCTTTCCGGGTGCGCTTCAAGGTGTTAGTAACCACCTTTAAAGCGCTCCATGGCACGGGACCTGGTTATTTGCGGGACCGCTTCCAACCACATAAATCCCACCGACATGTCCGCTCCCACAGGGAGGGCCTCCTTAGGGTGCTGTCTGCCGTACAATAACGGCTGGCAACTCCCAGGGGGAGAGCCTTCTCTGTGGCAGCCCCCACCCTCTGGAATGACCTACCCCCTGACCTGCATACAATCACGGACTTGCGCCTCTTCCGCCGGGCATTGAAAACACACTTATTCTATGCGGCCGACCTGGCATAGTTTTTAAAGATTTTTAATTTTGGTTTTAGTAGGGGTTTCTGTTGTAATTTTAGCACAGGTTCCTTAGTTTAATTTATTTTTAAGATATTTTATTGTATTTATTGTCTACAGCATTTTATTATTGCCTGTGCACCACCCTGAGTCCCGCAAGGGAGATTGGGCGGTATATAAATGCGAATAAATTCAAATTCAAATTCAGGATGAGGGTCCTGTGGCTTGAAGGGACTGGAGATGCTCGGTTGCAAAACGAGGGCAGCGTTCAGGTACCTAAAGGGTGGCCTGGGGAAGGTGATCGGGCACTACTCTCCGCTGTGGTGGAAAACAGGGCCAGTAATCACAGGCATAGGTTGCAACTACCTAGATTTCATCCAGACGGAAAGGAAAAATATGACAGTAAAATCTGTGCAGCCCTGGAACCGTCTCTCTGTTAGGCGGTGGATTCTTCACCTGCCAACTTAGTTGATAACCACGACCGACTCTCTCCATCACGCGATGATTCTGGGACATGCCCACGCAACAGCGAGAGAGGGAAGGTGGCAAACAATGCCATTAGCACCAGAGGAACTGAAGGCAAGGCACCGTCCATCCTTGTGCAAAGGTGTGCCAGGCTCCTGGGGGAAAGGTGCAGAATTAAAGACCTGTGAACAAGGGATACCGAATGACCCAGAAGACAGAAAGGACAATGAGTAAAGGAACCCCCTACAATCCCAGGTGAGCAACCTTTGTGGCACAAGCCACCCCCAAGCTCACCTTGGCCATCCCACAAACCAACGCTCAGCTGCCCTCTCTTGCTGCCATCGCCACTCAGGCCTGCCTGCCAGCTCAACTCACCTGGCCCCTCCTTGTGCAGCCAGCAAGGAAGCGCCTGCTCCAAAAGAGGCTCGGGTGGGGAGAGCGCGGCTGGCCCCACAGAAAGGAGAGAACGGGGCTGCCCAGCCCAACCGTCCAAGACCCAAACCGGAGCCGTGATTCACAAATTGCAGAAGGCGCAAAGAGAACGGCACCTGGTTGATCAGGACTCCTCCTTGGCTTCCTTATTGACTTTCCAGGATCCCCAACTTGCCCCCATCTCGACGGGGCCTGAACAGGGGAGAGCACGGGAAGCCCAGCCGAATAAACCCCAAAGGCCTGAAGGAGCCTCCTCTGAAGAAAAGTCAGCCAGGCAGGTGGGGCCTGCTCAACACCCGACGTCCCTCGCCCGGAGGGGGCTGGCAACGTTGGGATCAGGGTGAGAAGCTGGTGGAGCTGCGATGCTGGCCCAGCTTTCGTCTCTCAACGTGGACCTCCGGCTGGGACAGAGACACGGAGGAGCCTCCCCTTGGCTGAGCAGGGGCTGCCTGGAGCCCAGAGGCTGCCAGCCCCCCCCCCCCCCCAGCCCGATTCCTTTTGCTCCATTGCCCACCGCAGCCACGGCCAGCCAGCAGCCCTTCCCTGGCCAAGGAGCAGGGGGGGA